>APFE031326523.1:4881-19984 GCA_000404065.3 Pinus taeda | reverse complement strand
GGTATTCATGTGAGCATAGACTATTTAAAGGGGAAATTCTATCTTAGATCCATCTTAATTCTGGGTCTACCAAGTGCAGAGGGATAAATAGATTTCATCCCCTTAAGAGTGGTAGATGTGGAGTTAAGATGGATATAGGCTGGTTTTTATGATAATGAAGATATTAGATAGACTTAGGAAATTATATTGTAAAAACATCTTAAGGTGAATGGTTAAGGCATAGACATTGGACAAGTATATTTGTATACTTCTGTTTTAAACTGAAACAAATCCAGGGCTAAAAGGAATGGATTTATTGCACTAGTCATCCTTCTATAACTTTCCAACATATGCTGGAGTAAACAGATTGTAATTTGCGTAATTTTTCTAATTGCAAACGGAAACATACTTGTGTATTGGCAGGGTGGTTACGAGGTACCTAGAAGTGGAGTAAACAGATTGTACTTTGGGTAATTTTTCTAATTGCAAACAGGAACATACTTGTGTATTGGCAGGGTGGTTATGAGGTCCCTAGAAGTGATGAATTTGAAATTTTCTTGGTTTTATATATAGTATTAGGTTTTTTTCCTGCTTTCTGTGAATGGACACGTGAATTTTAATCTTACACCACTAGATTATCGAATGTAATTCGGTAACTTGATTTCAAAAGATATTTTAAAGAAATGCAATGATTTCATTTGTTATTCAATAAACACAGAATTTTATAATGAGTAAAAATATCGCCAAGCCTGCTGAGAGATTCGCCAAAAAATTATATATACATATCATATTATTGATAAAATCGCCTTCCATTTTTCCTATATACCATGGAGATTCACCCATTTATTATACATGTAAATTAGGGGGGGTTCTTAAAATTTTCCCTGGCCAGATGTATACCCCAGGAAGATTGTACACCCCTCCACATGGCGAGTGCGGGGGACTTGTCTCCCCCATGAGGGTTTGGGAGGGCCGATCCCCCCAGTTGGGGTGTTTGGGGGCAACACCCCCAAAGCTAAAAATAGATGTAAAATTGCCTTGTAAAAGTCTAGTAATTTCTTATCAATCTAGGCCGTACATTAGGCAGAAGATCTGACGATGGAAGTTATGTTTAGTTTAGGGTCTTTTGCCCTAGAAGGCAACCCCTCATGATATATGAGGGAAATGTATTGTGTCTATGTATATCTGTATTCTAAGGGAGGAAAGGAGAGGAGATTGAGAGCGAAGAGGGAGTTACAACGGATTTGTTGTAGGTTGTATCTCTTCAGTTTGCTGAATAATATAATAAAAGAAGGGCTGGTTGTTTGTCCGTGGACGTAGCTCAAACTGGGTGAACCACATATATCTGTGTCTCTCTTGTTTTATTTCTTTTCTGTGTTTATATTTCTGCAATATTTTATGTGTTCAATTACTCTGTAATATATAATTTTCCAACATGGTGGGATACACAGTGAAGCCTGAGAAACCCTTAATTTTTTTTATTGTGAGTCCCACATTCATGTTTGGAATATGGCACGGGGGTGATTGGATGAAAGAACAATTTGGTTCAGGTAATCTATCGTCAGGTGGTACGTGGAAGTCCCTAGATTGGTTGCATTTTGCATATGTTGATAAGATCCCTTTTACTCTTGAGTATTATGCGTAAATATGTTAGTTATTATGTGATGATAATGGTTGTGCTATCATTGTTATTCTGCTGGTTATATGCTAGTAATAAGCATGGTTTATGATATACTTTGGTTATGGATCTCATCATGTTTTGATTAGAAAATGAATGAATAATGATTATATGGCCTAATAGATGATAATGTAGATATCATGAGACAACATCATACCTTCTTGACAAATCTCAGATAAGTATGAAGTCCCTATTCTCATATGTGTTTATATGACCTATATATTACATGTTCATGATGTGTTTGACAGAATGTATGGCATGGCTATGACTTGTCAGGTCAAATCCTTGTTCAAGTTTTTCATTAGAGGCCTTTTCATATTATTATTTATCATTTCTAGAAGTTTCGTGAAGTTCTAGGAAGAGACCTGAGTCATGGCCCTAAAAACGCGGCTCAAAATTCGGGGTCACTAGCACATAAATGCCTAAAAAATTCCATAGTTTCATGGAGGTCTTGTTGTGGGAGAAACTGGAGGGTCTCAGCCACATGGAGGAATTTTCATGGGAGCAATTGGGGGTCTACTTCAGTCAAGAAGCAAGTTCTCTCTAGGGTTGGACACTTAGAGGGTTTGGTTGGCTCCTAAAGGTTCTCTAGCTCTTGAGGAAGGTAAGTTTGGTTTTGGTTGGTCGATTCCACTTCCTTAATTGTACTTGGGGAGTTTAATCATATCAGAGTAACTCTTCATCACATGTTTACCTGGGTGTACCGGTTAGCTTGGGTAAATGTGGGAGGAGGGTTTTACAAAGTGGTATCAGAGCATGGTTCATGCCTTGGACTAGAGGGGTGGAATATGGTTGTCATGCATGCATGTAGGTGGAATATGTGCTTGATGTTTATATATGGTGATGGTCATTGTTGCAGTTGTGTTGTCATGTAGAAGTTGAAGGTGTTGTTATTGGGATGTGATGTCGTGAATGCATGTGAGTTGAATATGCGTTTGTTGTGTATGAATGTTGTTTATGTGAATGTATTGCATGCATTGTCATAGTTATGGTATAGTCATGCATGGTATTTCAATAATGGTTGAAATGATGTCTATATATATTTATATGATTATGTTTATACATGTATGGTGATAATCTGGTTGATCTTGCAGATGAGATATCCTCCCCTGAACTATAATGATGTATGTTGATTATGTTTATATTTTGGTTTAGTTGACATAATATACTTGCAGGAAGAAGATTAAAGATGACTAGAAATATGGTATACTAAAATTTATGATATTCTTCCTATAGATCAGATGAGAAGCATGTTGATAGATACTCTCCTAACATAACAGACACATTGAGAAGTTTAGGGGCAGAAATAAGAAGTTGCAAAGCAGTCAATGACAAAATAATTCAGGCATAATAGAACAAGCAAAGGTCAATGTGGTTAACCTTAAGAGTTTCTTAGATTTACAGAGAGAGGGGCCACTTAGGACCAGCCCTAGGAAGGAGGATAGGATGAATAGGGCATCTAGAAGTAGGTCTCATGGTGGGCACTGGTCAGATAGGGATGACACAACGAGAGATGGTAAGTTCTTGGATACACCTGATAGGAGAGGTGACGAAAACATGTTCTATTCTAGTTCTAGTTCTAACAGGTATCATGGTCATCATAATTACCATCCTTACAGAAGGAATGGCAGGGGATATCTGTCATTTGAGTTCAAGAAAGAATATCCACTTACCTTTGATGGAGATTTCAAGAAACTAGAATATGTAGAGGCATGGTTACTTGGGATGGAGAACTTCTTTGAGCTACATGATTACACAGAGAATATGAAGGCCATAACAATTATGTTCAGCCTCAAAGGGAAAGTGGACATTTGGTGGGAAGATGTGAAGTGGGTTAGAGACATTAGGACAGAAGAGTTGATTTGGCATGAATTCAAGAGACTTTTCGGGAAGAAATATTTGTCAGATAGGTACTATGACAATAAAGCTGAGTTCTATGAGCTAAAGATGGTATTGATGACAAATGGGGAGTATATGACCAAGTTCCTAGAGTTTTTAAGGTATGTATCATATCTTAAAGATGAGAAGGCCAAATTTAAGAGATTTTCAGTGGATTACCATTAGCATTTAAATATCAGATTGAGTATGATGAGCCTTGGTCACTTGAAGAAGTCATTGGTAAGTTGAAGCATTATTATGAGAAATCGAAGCGCAAGATAGAGTCTCACCAAGGTTGGAAAGGGAAATACAAGGCTAAAGGTAATGGCAACTGAAAAGGACAAGACCCCACGATGCAGGTGAGAAGGAGAATGTTGTTCCTTACAGGAAGCTTAATGTAGTTGGGTGGGGACATGGGTCATAGCTTGGAGGGAAACAAAATAAAGGTGATGGTATGGGATAATTGTAATGTTTGATATGTGGCAAGGAGCATCTCAAGAGAGATTGTTCGTAGTATCAAGGTGGTAGGCCTCAAATTTATAGTGCACAGGAAGCACAGACAGTTGGGAATGTTGGATAGAGCATTCCTCGGATCTATGCAGCATTGAATAACAGATAGGTGGATCTCCAGGCGTCTATTATCGAGATGGACGATAAGTTTTGTGATGAATTTTTTTCTATTTTGTTTGACCCTGAATCTAATTATAGTTATGTTAATCATGACTTGGCAGAAAAGTGTGTTTTGAATAAAGAAGTGCATGTAGAATCTTGGTTAGTGCAGTTGGATACAGGTAAAAAGGAAAGAGTTCATCATTGGGTAAGAGCTTGTGCATTTGAGTTAAATTTTATGCCTACATCAATGCATCTGGATGTACTTCCATTGGGATCATATAGTATGCTTTTGGGTATGGATTGGATATATATTCACAGGACCAAGGTGGATTGTTATGGAAAGGCTATTGAATGTTTGGATGACAATGGAGAATAGAGAATCTTACAGGGTAAGAAGAAAGCTGCATCAAATAGAATGGTTACAGCTATGCATGAAAAGAGAAGTTATAGGAAAGGGTGTGTGTTATTTTTAGTACATATTTCCAGTGATAAAGGTAAGGATGTTGAGGATGCAGAGGTATTGAGCTAGTATGCAGTTTTATAGTAGTTTCAGGATGTATTTCCCGCAGATATTTCAAAATTTCCGCCTCACAGGGAAATGCAATTTTCCATTGAGTTGGTACCAGGAGAAGCACCAACATCAAAGGAATCATACAAGATGAGCACAAGAAATTTAGTATATTTGAAGTTGTAGTTGAAGGAAATGTTTGACAAGTGATACATTAGGCCAAGTGTATTGCCTTGGGACACACCAATGTTGTTTGTGAAGAAGAAGGATGGTACTCTCATGTTGCACATCAATTATAGGTAGTTTAACAAGGTAACCATCAAGAACATGTATCTATTGTCGAGGATTAATGACTTGTTTGATCAATTGAAGGGAGAAACAATTTTCTCGAAGATTGATCTGAGATCAGGATATCATAAGGTACACATCAATGAAGAGGATATTTACAAGGATACTTTTAGGACCAGGAATGGGCATTATGAGTCTGTTGTAGTTCCATTTGGTTTGACTAATTATCCAGCTACTTTTATGTACTTGATGTATAGTGTCTTGTGTCTGTATCTAGACAAGTTTGTTATTGTGTTCATTGATGATATATTGATATATTCTAAGAATGAGGAAGATAAAGTTGAACACTTAGCAACAATATTGAGATTTATAAGAGAGAATCAATCGTATGCCAAGCTTAGTAAATGAAATTTATTTCAGATAGAGGTATATCCCTTGGGACATGTTGTTTCCAAGGAAGGCATGGTAGTGGAGCCTAAAAATATTAGAGATATCATGGAATGGGAAACTCTTAGAAATGTGGATGAGGTATGTTCATTCATGGGGCTAGAAAGTTACTATAGGAGATTCATCATGAACTTCTCACACATTATGTATCCTATTACATCATTGCAAAGAAAAGGTAACAAATTTGAATGGTCAAAGGAATGTGAAACCAGTTTTGAGCAGTTGAAGAGTTGTTGACAAATGCTCTAGTTCTTAAAATTGTAGACCCGGATAAAGAGTTTGTTGTGTGTATAGATGTTGGAATTATGACACAGATTTGGCACTATGACACAGATGTTGTCCTTGATGGCAACTCACTCAGATGACAGATCACAGTTCAAACTCACAGAATGAAGAAAAAGAGATATACGCAGGTTCTCCATTGACCAAGCCGTGTGTACACGCAGGTTCGCAGACCAAAAGGTGTGTATAGCGTACACATGCACTTTCACGGAAGGAAAGGCACGTACATGTTGGAAAACTTAGTTTTGGTCCGTGGTATTTGGTACATGGTATTGGTCCAAAGTATTGTGTCTGAAGTGTTGACCCCAAGTATTTGGTCCAAGGTATTGGTTCTAAGTGGTTTTGGTCCATGGTATTGAGTAAGGCCTAAGACTATAAAAGGAGGAGAAGATCATTAGGCAAAGGTACTCATGCATTGATTATCTAATGAAGAGCAAGATCTAGAATATAGGTTATTGGGTTATGGTGCACATTTGGATCTGAATCAAGGATGAACCTTAGCGCATGATGGGTCAAGATCTTAAGGCTTGAAGTGAAGTATCTTTGTGTGTTTTTGGTCTTTTATCTGAATAATTGGTGCATTTTGTAGACTAAAAATATGATGAGTTGGGTATAACTGAATTCTGGGATTTTTGTAAATATTAAATCATCATTTATAGATCTGTGCGCAGGTTCACCTTAGAAAAGGTGCATATACATGCTGGTTTTGCATATCAAAGTAGTGTATACATCTTAAATTTGATTTGCAGATTTGTACGTAGGTTCGCCTTAAGAGAAGTGCATATGCACACAGGTTCGACACATTGAAGTAGTGTATACCTCATAAAATATGCTTTAGCTACTTCTAGTTGCTGTTATAGTGTTATGGGTTCTGGTTATTGTATTTTGGTTACATCATTCTGAAAAGTGATTGATTGATTCAGTTGTGGTTGGTGCAAAGGAGATTGGTTGACGCAGATGTATTTGATGTTTGAATGTTTTTATTGATGGATCCAGTCTGAAAATTTATGAAATGTGGTCCCTGGAAGAAAAGAGAAGCTTGTAGCCTTCTGTAGGCCGGCACCTACGTACTAGTAAACGTATCAGCTAGTACAAGAGCTAGGGGGTTGTAGCTGCCTTCCAGGAGTAGCTAGAGAATGAGAGAAGGTTGTATCCTTCTGCAGGTAGAAGCCCATGTATTGGTATAAGACTTCACCAATACAAAAATTGTAAAAAGAAGCTTCTTATTAAAAGGAAGATAGAGATGATTGCAGCAAGTGGTTTTCACCCACATTGGGTTTCCACCTTATATATTGTGTTCATGTGTGTGTAATTGTCTGTTCTGTTTTATTGCACTTGGTTGTTGTTTATATGGTTCTGATGCACTGATTAAAGATCAACATATGAAAAATTAACTGAATCATAAGTTTGCAGGATATACGTTAGTTGCCTTAAATACAGTTGCGTATACACGCAAGTTCCATTAATTGAAGTAGCGTATATGAATCTAAGGATGGAAATGTAATATTATTGACTTTCTAATACTGATTCACCCCCCCCCCCCCCCCCTCTCAGTATTATTTCCAACAACTGGTATCAGAGCAGGTCCTTTATAATAATCTTGACCACTCGAAGGAAGATCTATCATCATGAGTAACTATGAGAGGAAGGGATCCATTAGACCACCAATCTTTGATGGGACCAACTTCGTTTATTGAAAGGTAAGAACTACAACCTATCTTCAATCTCTTGGAACATATGTCTAGGAAATCAGGGAAGGAGGATATACATTTCCATCAGCAATTCCTATAGATACGGCAGGTAAAAAGCAATATGAAACCAATGCCAAGGCTGTCAATACATTATTGGGGAGTCTTTCAATGCAGCTCAGAACTGCCAAAGAAATATGGGACAAGATCATTCTAAGCTATGAAGGAGACAATTAGGTAAAACATGCAAAACTGCAATATCTCAGAATTCAATATGAAACTCTCAAAATGCATAATGATGAAAGTATTGCTAGTTACTTCTTACATATAGATGAGATTGTTAATTGCATGAAGAACTTGGGTGAAGAGATAAAAGAAGTTATTTTAGTTGAAAAGGTTTTAAGATCCTTGTCTACTAAGTTTGATTCAAAAGTATTTGCCATAGAAGAAAATCAGGATCTTCAGACTATTACTATAACACAGCTGCATGGAATCTTAACTAATTTTGAAATGAGAAAAGGAGGTCCATCAGATATGAGAGAAGCCGCATTCAAAGCGCCAGGAAGAGAATAACTCAATGAATCAAGACATATGTCAGAAGGAGAGGAAGAAGAAAACTTTGTCAAGAACCTTCAATGGGGTTCCGAGAGATTCAAAGATAAACTAACTTTCAGATGTTTTTCTTGTGGAAGAGTAGGTCATTATGCTGCCAAATGTCCTCATAAATATAAGGAATCAACAAAATGGAATAGAAAACAAAATGTAAGTAAGAAGAGCTACTATACTCATGAAGATAGCGATGGTTTATCAAATAGTGATGAAGATGAAAATAATAATGACTATAGACTTCTAATGGCTTTTGCAGATGATGATTTCTTGGATGCTTTAGATGAAGATGACCTTTATGAAGAAATCTCTAAACTCAAAATATGTTTAGAAGAAAAGAATATGATTATAGTTACTCTAACATTCCAACTTGCTGAAAGAGAAAAACACAATGAAAAACTAGAATGAGAAATTGTGGGTCTAAGAAAGGATATTGAGAAAACAAAAGTTCTCAATCTTAGATTTACTAAAGGATCTGAAACCTCAAATGAAATTATCAAAGTGCAGCATTATCCTCTGATAAAGACAGGTCTTGGATATACTGAAGAGGCATCCCAAGCATAGAAGTCGTCAACCTCCACTAAAAGCTATCTTGATGCAGCAAAGAGCAGTGAAATTTTTTACAATCGACAACAAAGGCATAAAGTAGATCACCAAGTAAATCAGGATCAATTTACTTCAAGGATGAACAGAAGCTACGAATCTCAAGTAAATCATACTCAATCTGCTTCAAGAATGAATATCAATAGCAACTACAATCACCAAGTCAGTAGATTCGATAATCGCAGGAACTTCTTTAATGGCCAATGTTTTTCATGTCATAACATTGGACACAAAGCTACTCAATGTGTTTCTTACAAGACCATCATGACTAGAGAAGCACGAAATCAAAGGAATGTGACGGGGATCATGAAACAAACCTATAATAACTTTTCTCTTATTGAAAGTGAAATAGAATGCCCTATCTACAACAACTTTGGTCTCGAAGAATCTGAATGCAGGATTAAATTTTGGGAAACATCTCAGAAGGAGAAAACTTCATTAAATCCCAAAATATGGAGAAAGAAAGAACCATAAATAGAAAGATGTGGTATAGCCCTGTATGCATAAGGACAAGCAAAACAGTGGTACATCGATAGTGGATGCTTGAAACACATGATAGGTGATAAAGAAAAACTTTAGCCATATAATGCCTTAGAAAATGAAAATAAGGTCTCATTTGGAAATGACACTCTTGCTGTCATAAAAGGTAAAGGTTCTATTATTTTAAAAGAAAAAGTTAAAGCTGGGAATGTTATGTATGTTCATGGTCTAAGGAATAACCTATTAAGTGTCAGTAAAATGTGTGATCAAGGAAATTAAGTAGTATTTTGATCAAATAAATGTGTTGTTCATGAGATTGATATAGGAGAAACTGCGATTAAAGGTATAAGAACTCCAAACAACTTATATATACTCAAGGGAGGACAACAACAGTGCTATCTAAGAAAAAATTATGAACACTAGCTATGGCATAGAAGATTAGGGCATCTAAGCTTCTCTCAAATAAGAAAAGTAAGCAAATTCCAAGCTATTCTTGTTCTTCCTGATATCAACATTCCAGAAAATAAAATATGAAAATCATGTCAATTTAGTAAGAAAACCAGGTCGCAATTCCCTAAAAAGGAAGGATCAGCTAGTAAGCCTCTTGAACTTGTTCATACTGATTTATGTGGTCCATCTAGGAAAAAGTCACGTCGTGGAGAGGAATATTTTATATTGTTCATTGATGATTTTTCTAAAATGTGTTGGATAGGGCTTCTAAAGCATAAAGATGAAGCATTTGAAAAATTCAAAGCCTTCAAATCCCTGGTTGAAAATGAATTAGATCGAAAAATCAAATGTCTCAGATCTGATCGAGGAGGGAATTTACCTCGGATGAATTCTTTGACTTTTGTGAAGAACATGGAATAAAAAGGCAATTCTCCACTGCAAGGACTTGTCAGAAAAATGGAGTGGTAGAAAGGATGAACAGAACTATTCAAAAAATGGCTCATGCTATGCTAGATGAGTCTGGAACTCCTATAACCTTCTGGGGTGAAGCTGCATTCGCTGCCATCACTATTCTCAACAAAGCAAATGTTCGGGTAAACAACACTCAAACTCCACATGAACTTTGGTATGGTAAGACTCCTACCTTAAAATACTTCAAAGTTTTTGGAAGCAAATGTTACATCAAAAGGACTGATGAAAAACTTCGAAAGTTTGAACCCAGAGTAGATGAAGGCATTCTCCTTGGTTACTCTTTTCAAAGTAAAGGATATAAGTGTTATAATCAAAGACTTGGAAAAATTATTGAAAGTATTGATGTTGTGGTTGATGAAGCATGAAAAAATCCAAAGCAGGTAAAAACTGAAGATTGTGGAGAAGATGAGGATTATCCTTCCACATCAAATCAAACTTATTCTGAACAAGAGACCAATGAAGCACGAGAAGAATAGATAATAGTAGAAGAAAAGACTCCATCCAGGTATGTTCAGAAAAATCATCCAAAGACTCAAATTTTGGGATAGAAAGAGGTAGGTGTGTAGAAAAGAAGAACTATTACAAAAGCTTCAAGCTATCTAGCATTGCTTTCGTCCTTTGAACCTCAAAATGTAAATGAAGCATGCAAAGATGAATGTTGGGTCAAGGCCATGAATGAAGAGCTTGAGAAGATTGAAAAGAATAATACCTAGGAATTAGTTCCTAGACCTCATGGTAAGAATATCATAGGAATCAAATGGATATTCAAAAACAAGCTGAATGAAAATTGTGAAGTTATTAGAAACAAGGCTAGACTTGTTTGTAAAGGATATGCTCAACAAGAAGGTATAGATTTTGAAGAAAATTTTGCACCTGTTGCTAGGCTTGAAGCCATAAGAATGTTCCTTTCTCTTTCTAGCTTTCAGAAATTCAAAGTATACCAAATGGATGTAAAATCTGCTTTTCTTAATGGGGACTTAAAATAAGAAGTATATATTGAGCAACCAGACAGATTCATCCTTGGAAATGATCCAAAACTTGTATGCAGACTCAAAAAGGCTCTCTATGGTCTAAAACAAGCTCCAAGGGCCTAGCATTACCGTATTCAAGGGTCTATGTATTCAACTAGTGAGGTAACACATGTCTTCATTAGAGATACAGTGAGGTTTCATGGTGTACCAAAGATATTGTATCAAACAGGGATGCTAAGTTCACTTCTAGGTTTTGGAAGGAGTTGTTTGCAGGTTTGGGTACAAATTTTTCCTTCAACACAACTTATCACCCACAAACAGATGGACAGATGGAGAGGGGCAACAAGATTTTGGAGGACATGTCATGTGTCAACATTGCTGAGTGGGAAGAGTAACTTCCACAGGTTGAGTTCACTTACAACAATCGGCATTAGGATTTACTGAGGATGATTTCGTCTGAGGCACTTTACGGGCGGAGTTGTAATACTCTCATCAGTTGGAGTGATCTAGTGAACAGGGTATTGATAGGACTAGACATGTTGGAAGAGATGGAGTAGGAAATGTAGGTTATCAAGAAGAATCTAAAGGTAGCACAGGACATGTAGAAAATTTATGCAGATCAATGCAGGTTGTTTAAAGAGTTTCAAGTTGGGGAACATGTGTACTTGCGCATCGATCCCAAGAAGAGATCCTTAAGGATCGAGTCATGTGTGAAGTTAGCACCTCGGTAATGTGTGACTTTCGAGATCCCTGAAAGGATTGGACCAATGACCTACACACTTGTACTGCCTCCGATAATGAAAGTCCATGAAATTTTCCATGTTTCATTGCTTAAAATATATGTAAAGGATGTTGATCATGTTATTGATTGGTATATATTGTGGGTGGAGCCAGAAGGAGAATTCTAGCAGGAACCTCCGTGTATTTTGTAGAGAAAGATGCTAACACTCCGAAACCGAGCAACCGAGCAAGTAAAGTGCAGTGGAAGCACTTTGGGCTTGATGAAGCTACAGGGTAGATGGATGATCAGATGCAGGCTATGTATCATTCTCTATTGGCTGGTTGAGAGGATGTCTTTTCATATATGTTTTGGCATGGTGTTTTGGTATATTTATATATGTCTATGGATGTAAATACCGCCATGAGCTGTGTTATAAGGCTCCAATAAGTGGTATGATTGTCATGTTGTTATGTTGGTCATGTTGGTTATGATTTTCAGTGTGTTTTTCATTGTAAATGCTGCATTGAACTAAGTTATAAAGCTCCATGGGAAGTATGTTTTGATTTTTAGCGGCCTTGCTAGTTGTAGGTGCCATTGAACACCGAGGACGGTGTTCCCCTAAGGGGAAGGGGTTTGTAACAACCCCGGGTTAAAACTCCATGTAATAAAGTTAATAAAGGAAAAATAAGACCAAGGTCATGGGACACTTATTCCAAGCTCAATGTTGGGAAAAAAATCCTAGTGTGGGTTTTCATTTAGTTTAATATGGCTAAAGGCAATTGAAAAAGGCAATGGCAAAGGATTTGAAAAGGAAAAGAGGCATTAATTGGAATTTTTATTTATGAAAATAATGGAAAATAGGAGAAAAGGAAGGTGAAATTCACAGGGTTCATATGAGGAGGAAAATGAAGGAAAATAATGGAAATTGAAGAAAATAAAGGCCTCATTGATAAAAAGGATTTTAAGGATCAATTCAAAACCTTTTTATAGTTTAACCTTTTATTAGTTCAATTTTGGAGCTCTCTCTTTATTCTCTCTCTCATACTCTTGCGCCCTTATATTATTCTTAGTTCACTCTAGCATTGGAGGAAGAAAGGAAAAAGAAGGACAAGAAAGAAAAGGAAAGAAAAGATCGAGCAAGGAAAAGCGAGATCAAGCGACTACAATGAGATTACTCGCAGGTATCAAGTTGCATACGTTATTTTATTGCTAGTTTTGGCATGCATGGTACATGAATGTGTGTACTTGGTTCTCTTGTTGTAATTGGCATGGGTATTTCTAGGTGTGACAGTGGATTTTAGCCTTGCCTTTCCATTTCCGGATAGCCATGGTGTGATGGGGTTCTTTTACTTGGTTGAGCTAGATTTCCAGATGGTTTCGAAATCGAATGGGGTGGTCTCAGGAAAAATCACAAGGCTTAGGAATCCCTTGATTGGTAATGGCAAGATACATGGTAAATCTTGGTTGTGAATAACCTCGTTGGGCCTAGGAATCCCTTGATCAGTAATGGTTGGATATACGGTAAATCCTAGAGGTGTATACCCTCATTGGGCCTAGGAATCCCTTGATCGGTAATGGCAGGATACATGGTAAATCCTAAAGGGTGGAGACAGATAAATTTCTCATGGTTTAGGTGGAGAATTATGGAGGCATCCATGTTCGTTTAGGGCCTAGTGATGCATTGACTGATACGTGGACGGATTGTGGTAAATCTTGTATTATATGTTTATCGTTTGGGCCTAGAAATCCCTTAGCGAGATACACTGTAAAGCCTGAGAAAGCCTTAACTAGTTCTATTGTGAGTCACACATTCATGTTTGGAATATGGCACGACGATGATTGATTGAAAGAATGATTTTCAACTACCCTATGGTAGGGTGGTACATGGAAGTCTCTGGCTTGGTTGCATTTTTCATATGTTGATAAAATCTCTTTTCCTCTTGAGTATTATGTGTAAATATGTTTGTTATTATGTGATGATAATGGTTGTTCTAGCATTGTTATTCTCTTGGTTATATGCTAGTTATAAGAACAATTTATGACAAACTTTGGTTATGGTTCTCATTATGTTTTGATTAGTAAATGAATGAATAATGAATGTATGACCTAATAGATGATAATGTAGTTATTATGAGAGGGAATCATACCTTCTTGACAAATCTCATATAAGTATGAAGTCCCTATGCTCACATGTGTTTATATGACCTGTATATTACATGTTCATGATGTGTTTGATGAAATGTATGTCATAGCTAGGCCTTTTCAGGTCAGTTCCTTGTTCAATTTTTCATTAGAGGCCTTGTCATCTTATTATTTATCATTTTTGAAAGTTTCATGAATTTATGGGAAGAGACCTGAGTCCTGGCCCTAAACAAATGGCTCAGAATTCGAGGTCTCTGACATAGAACTGCTTGAAAAAGGCCATAGTCGCATGGAGGCCTTGTTATGAGAGCGACTAGAGGGTCTCAGTCGCATGGAGGGCTTGTCATGGGAGCAACTGTGGCTCTATTTCTAATAAGGAGCTCAAAATTTGTCAAAACTTCAAAGTGTTAGAATTTTGAGAATTTTAATTTCAGATTGAAGAGATTATCATTCTGAATCCAATGGTGTGAATGACAATCAAATCTGAGCTTGTATGCACAAGTTAGAGCTAGTCAAATTTCAAGGTTGATTTGATGACATGGTAGGATTGGGATGATGTGGCAAACGTCCTATCCAATCAAGAGGCGCCAAGTGGTGGACCACCATTGGCCCTCAAAAATCGCATACCTATTATAGACATTTTTGGGCACATCAACCCCAATCATAAATGTCCATAAACTGAGGGCTCCTAAGTCCCTAAAAGTGTTGCTTCACTGCCTAAAGGAACAAGTTCAGTTGATTACATCATCTCCCAAAAGTTCTCCACTAAAAACTGCTCATAAATGGTCAAAACTGGACCATACTGAATGCCCAGTGCAGAGGGTGCGATGCATCGCACCTAATACACACGGGAGGTGCAATGCATATTAAAAAGTCCTTCTACAGGGTGCGATGGACGAGAATAGACAAGTGGCAGAGACAGTTTGCTAAGTGGATGATCAAGGAATCTTCTAGAAACTTCTCATATGACACTTGCCTCTCAGAATTTGCTCAAGGATGAGTACGAGATCAATGAAATCTCCAAGTGGAACCAAGAACTATCAAAGAGAAGACACTAATAAAAAAACCCAGAGCTGACTCACACCTTTGCAAATATCTATATATGGATCTCTCATCCCAGAGATCCAGAGGTTGGAGGCTGGAATTTTGTATTTTATAGAGAAGTGTTGTTGGTTTTCTAGTGTACATTCATAGTGTTGGGTGATATAAACTTTGCTTGAGGTGAAGAAGGGCTTCCTAGATAGAGGATGATGCTGGGTCAGAACATATGGTTGTAATCCTCTTGCTACTTTTCATCTT
>APFE031326521.1:0-10701 GCA_000404065.3 Pinus taeda | reverse complement strand
GTGTACTTACGAGGTGATGGTTATTTGATGAATGTATTGAATGTTTAAACATTACATGCCTTGGCTTCTATGAATGAACAGTTAATAGTTTACTGAAAGATGTTTAACTCCATAAGCCCAATGGAAGAGATGTTATGTTGTCTGTCCAACCAGCATGTTTACTAAATTTTCATTTCAAGAGTTAGCCCTCTTTGTGTCTAAAGATAAATCAATAGTTTGTTTTGAGAGAGCCCTCTCAGGTTAGGGAGACTAATCCCTAGCTAAAAGTCTGGTCTGAAACAGTTACATAAGGTCTTACTAATTAGCAGCCATCAGTACTGGTTTTGTGATAACAGTAAGCAAGCTCGTAATGAGACTTATTATCTTCTAAGTTTTGCATATTTTAGAATTACACTCTCAAAAAGGAAAATTTTATCATATGGGGTGAACCATTGGCCCTTTTAAGAGTTTTGGATGATAATGATAGAGTTTTCAGATACTTATTTGTAGAAAGTACTTACTAGGTTTAAGATTATTTTCTTGTCTAATAACAAAACATCTATACTTTATAAAGATAAGAGCTTGTTCATAGAATAAATGTTTTAGCAAGGTCAAATTTTTCCAAATAAATCAAGTTCATTTTGATACTCAAATGTCCTAATTACTTCTTTAACTTTTCCTACTTATAGAAGCGAAAAATCGAAATATAATCAAAGATTTTATTTTGAGAAGCCAAAAGTAAATACTACTTAACCTTTATTTTCCTAAGAATCTTAAAGGCGATATGGTATAGAATTAGAAGAGGTTATCTTCTAGAAAAAGTAATTTTTCAGAATTTTCCCATTAATGGGCAAGGAATCCATCCTACATGACAATTCTTGTAAAAGAAATGGTGATTGACCAATTTTATCAATGATTTGGAAAGGGCCAAGCCAGAGTCTTTGGAATTTGGTATGTTTACCTTTTTCGTCGTGTGCTTTGTCCCATTTCAAAACCAGATCACCTACAAAATTTTTATGCCTGGCAAAGGTTGTATCAAAATAGGCTTTTACTAATTGATGATGATGGGAGTGGGTTGCTTTAGGCTTCTCTCTTTCTCCTTCAAGCTTAAGAATTTGGAATTGTCTTGCTTGAAGAGAAGAGGAAGGGTTTCCATCAATGAATTGCACTAGGGCGAGAGATGGGATTGCTATGTTTGTGGGTAGAACAACTTCTTCTCCATAAACTAAAGCAAAAGGAGAAGAACCGATGGAGGGCTTCTGTGTAATTATGTCTGCCCAAAGAGAAAATGTCAACACTTTGTGCCAATTCCTATGATTTTGGTCTATAGCCCTCTTGATGATTCTAATAAGGCTTATGTTTATTGATTATGCTAACCCATTACCTTGTGGATAATATTTGGTTGAATACTTTAATTTGAAACCTCGCTTTAAAGCAAATTCTACCATTGTATTTCCATAGAAATAAGATGCATTGTCAAACATTAAAGTTGTGGGTAAGCCAAACCTGGTAATTATGTACTGATCAATGAAATCTGTAATATTTTTTGTATTAGCTATGTTTAGTGGAATAACTTCTATCCATTTTGTGAAATAATCAGTAGTTTTAAGGATGTAGTTGTGCTTCTTGGAAGAGTTAGGAACAATCTCACCAATTATATCTAATCTCCATTGTTCAAATGGTTGTTGGATATTGATTGGTTGCAAAGGGAACGTTGGTTTCTTTTCTCTTTTGGCTGCAGTTTGACAAGTTTTGCATTTTCTTGCATATTCATGTGCATTCTTGAATATTTTTTTTCCAATAATTATCTGCATGCAAGATGTTATGAGTTGTGGTGTTTCCTCCTAAATGACCTCCAATTGGTCCATCATGTAATTCCTGCATCACCTTTTCAGCTTCAGGTTTTTCTAGGCATCCTAATAATACCAAATAATAGTTTTTTATAAACAATACATCATCAATTAATTCATATTGATTTGATTTTAACTTTAAAGCATGCTTTGTTTTATAATTGAGATGCATAGGAGCATATCCATTCTTTAAATAAAACTTCAAATTAGCATACTGTGATTGTGCATTGTTGAGGCTTACCTCTGATATTTTCACTTCATTACCTTGGTCTTCTTCTGCTGATAAGTGGGAAGCTCCAGTTAGCATCCTGCAAAAACCTTGGCCCCTAACAATTTTAGCTGGCCAGATTTCTACATCGTACTCTTGAAACACATTGACGCAATTGGATCTTTTCTCCCCTACTTCTCTTTGAATCAATAATTTCCTTACTACAGGGTAAGGTACTACTATTTTTGTATGGGTTTTGAGAAGAAAAGGTATGAAATGTTTCAAGGTTTTAAAAACAGCGAAAGCTTGTTTCTCAACAGTTGAATAGTTTAACTCGGCACCTTGCAAGTTGGAACTAAAAAAAGAGATGGTGCCTCTATATTTTGATCATTTAGTTGTGTTAAAATTGTTGCATATGATGTATCGTATGAAAAAGTGTATAACACAAAAGGTTTGAGAAAGTCAGGAGTTGTTAAATAAGGAGCATTGATAATTGGTTTTTTTTATCAACTCAAATGACTCTCTTTCATCTTTACCCCATTTGAAAAAACATTCTTTCTTATCATTGATTGGAGGGGTAGGACAATCTGTGAAAATTCTCAAACAAACCTTTTTACAAAATTAATTTGGCCTAAGAATGATTGCATGGTCTTTTTATTATGTGGGATAGGAATCTTTTTAATTTCTTGAACTCTATCAGGATCAATATAAATCCCTTTCTTGGACACTATAAATCCAAGGAGTTTGCCTTTTGGTAAAGCAAAATATGATTTTTTGGGATTTAAAGAAATTCCATATTTCTTACATCTTTCAAAAATGAATTTTAGGTCATTTAAATGATTGTTTCTATCCTTAGAAGAGACTGTAATGTCATCTAGGTAAATAAATATTAATCAGACCTTTAAAAGTAATATCCATAGCACGTTGAAATGTAGCACCTGCATTAATGAGTCTGAAAGGCGTCTTCTGATAAGCATATATCCCACACTTAGTCCTGAATGTTGTCTTCAATCTGTCATCTGGATGTACAAGAATTTGATTGTATCCTGAAAATCCATCTAGAAAAGACATTAATTCGAAACCTACAACTGATTGCAATATTTGTTCCATGGTAGGCAAAGGAAAGTTATCATTTTGACAAGCTCTATTTAGGTTCCTAAAATCAATACAAATCCTAATATCACCGTTCTTTTTCCTCACAGGCAACATATTTGATACCCACTTTGAGTGTCTAACAGGAAAGATTATTTTGGCTTTCAGAATCTTGTTCAATTCGGATTTGATTTGACTTTCAAGGTTTGGGTGAATTTTCCTAAGCTTCCATTGAACTGGATTTTCATTAGAAGTCATTGGTATGGTATGTTGAATCACAGAGGTATCATAGGTCTTGAGATCTGCGTAATCCTAGGAAAATACACCTTTATATGTTTTCAACAACTTAATGAATTATATTCTTTCTTCAGATGACAAGCAAAGACCTAAGTTGACATTTTGAGGTTTTTCAGTTGAGCCTAGGTTTACTACTTCAAATCTTAGAGTAGAACTCTAAGTTTTGGAGTTGGTAATTTTCTTAAATCTTTCCTTTAAATCATAGAGATCTTCCATCTTAACTACAAACTTTGGGATCGGGTTTTGATCTTGTTTATGGTTGATTTATGAGTCATGCTCATGTTCATCTATGATTTGTTCCTCATAAGATCTTTCTGATGTAAGGAAATTGATTATATCAACATCATTATTAAACACTCTCCAATTTGTTACATTATCAGGAATGGATGCCCTAAAAACTAATTCTATAGAAAATCTACCTGGACTAAATTCTTACGAAGGTATAAGCTTGGATGCCACATTAGCAAGTAAATCAGCACTTGCGTTTTGGAATCTAGGCACTAAAGAAATGTTAAAAGCAGTGAAATGAGAAGATTGATTATGGGCTAGAGATTGATAACGTTTAAGGTGTCCAGACACACAATGAATTGTGTTTCTTACCTGTTTAATGACTATTTCAGATTCTCCATATACATGCAAATAGTTAACATTAAGGAAATGGCTTTATACAACCCTTGAATCAATGCTTCATATTCCGCAGTATTGTTAGTGCATTGGAATTCAAGTCTACAGGCTAACATGGTTATCTCTCCTTGCGGGTTAATTAAAATACATCCAGCACCTGCACCATTTTCAGATTTTGAACCATCAAAATAAAGAGTCCAAAACAATGAATTATCTAAAATTTTATCAACTACATCTATGCACTTCGAAGCATCTGTTTGTGAAGAATTACGCTGCAGCGTTATCTGGAAAATGGTATCTTTGGGCATTAAAAGATCCCAAAAATGACTCATCCGAGTAATTTCCAATGATATTATTGATGAAAGCAATAGGTTCATTGCTTCCCTCGATATTAGTGATTGTGTATTTCATGAACTTCTCTCGTTCTACTCTGATTTGGTTTGGTTTACCATTGTGTGGCAACCACATGTGAGACCAATCAGTTGTGAAGTACCCGTGCAACCTTTCAAACCAATCCCTACTTAGAATTGAACCATAAAATTCAGGGATATCAGCCACTAGAATATCGATTATCTGCCACTAGAATATTAGAGGAAAGCCTAATTAAAACTGATGCTATTTCTCCAAGAACCTCTACTTTTGTCCTGTCCAATTGAACTATGTGTACTGCAGAGTTTTGAGGCATAATGTTCAATTTAGTACACACGGTCCTTGGCATAATATTTGAAGAGGCTCCTGAATCAACAAGGAAATTATGGACATTTCTATTGAAAATCTCATAAGTAAGGAGGAATGGAGGTGTATGAGAAATAGACCTATCACCTATTAAAACTAAATCTGTGGAATTTACTTTATTTAGAGACGAGGGAGGTTTTCCCATATCGTAGGCAGCTTGAGTAACTACAGCAGATGGTACAGGGACTACTTTTAACTCTCTTAATAGAAATTTTTGTTGTTGTTTGAGTTTAGTCAGCTCATGTAATGAAATATTTGCTCTGGTCTTTTTCATATCTCTGACTATGTTATATTCCACTTTATCTGATATTACCAACGTTTTGGAAGCATTTGGAGGATCTAGTGGAATAGGATCAATTTGACTAGTCTTAGACTTCTTACTCACTGTTTTCTCCTTTACAGGAGTAGCAGTTTTCTGTTTCTGATTTGTTATAGACATATTAGGAGATTTTTTACTTCTTGCAGTTCTTGGCATAGCATGTGCTTCCTCTTCAGCTGGTAGAATGAAATCCCACATTCCATTTAATTCAACTTCTTATTCAATTTCGGCTGGTGAGTCTTCTTCTGCTTCTTGATCTGATTCAGCGTTTGAAATAATATTTGGTGGTTGCGATGCAAAAGAATATTTTCTTTTAAATGAGTGAAAAGGTTTCTTGGGAGCAGAAGACTCTGCGACCTGCTTCTTAATTTCGACCATTTCATTGGACATGGTCTTTAACACTTTTTGAAGCCCTTCAAGATCGAAAGGGTCTTTTGAAGCCTTTTTTTTTAATCATCTTTGAAAGTTACCTTTCTTGACTTCCTTTCGTATGCCTGTGACCTCTTTTCTAAAGCAATAATTCTTCTTTCTATAGACAGAGCTTCCTTCATGTTGTCTACAAGGGTAGCCTTATTGGCTCTATCTACAAAAATCATGATATTAGAAGGAAGGGAGGATATGTACCATTCTATTTATACATCAACAGCAGGTTTTGAGGTAGCTGGGATTTTGTTTAGTAACTTGCTAAATCTTGAGTTGAAGTCTTTGATCCTTTCATCTGAATTTGCTTTTAATTT
Organism: Pinus taeda; assembly: GCA_000404065.3. NCBI lineage: Eukaryota > Viridiplantae > Streptophyta > Pinopsida > Pinales > Pinaceae > Pinus > Pinus taeda. The sequence continues at coordinate 4,860 of APFE031326521.1, read as the reverse complement.
AGAAATATCATTGATTAAAGATGATGTGGTCCAGTCATCAGCAAATTTTGCAAGAAATACTTCTTGAAAAGTGTCCCAATCCCTTATTAAGCCTGCTGGAAGGGAAAATACCAAGATCCAACAGATCCTTGGAAGAAAGGTATAAGGAAACAGTCTGATTACAACATCTTCATGTGCAACTCCATTAAGATTCATGGCTAGCATAAAGTTATTAAGATGTTATTTAGCAAGAAGACCATAATCAAGGTTGTACTTAGGCAACCATTTTTATGGGTTTGTTTGGAGAGAATTTGGATTAGCAACCAGAACAACACCAGGATTTGTCCAAGGTTGAGCAGGTTGATTGGCCATAACTTGAGTTGAACACTGGGAAGGTAGGAAGGTCAGTGCAGAAGTAGGTATTGATGGCGAAGAACTTACCACTGGGTTAGTATTACTAGTAGAAGTACTAATTGGAGAAATGTATTGTTGAGAAGAAGTGGATTGAGTATAAGTGAATGGATGGAAGGGTGATGTGATCTTGCTGGTATTCGATTCAGATCTTGATGTGATAACTTTCCTATGTCGTGGAAGGATGGGAAACTCAAAAGGAGTTACTCCAAGCCTTTCACTTTGCAATCTAGTTAATACACCAGTTTCTTGTAATAAGGAAGTAACACTCTTCAAAAGCTTCAGATCTATTTGGTTTCTCGGCAGAAATGGATAGCTGCTCCAATTTTTGTATCAAAGAGTGAACTTTGGGAGATTCGAGAGTGTAATCTGGAGAAGGTGGTTGTCTTACTACTTTGGGAGACGAGGGAGATGCTTCTACAACTTCAGATTTCTGATCCAGATATTTTGAGCGAGATCTAGAAGGTGTAGAAGTTGTGGAGGGGTTTTGACTCTTATGAATGTTTTTCGATTGATCTTTAGGTTTATATGGCATTCATAGTCGGATGGTCCTCCTTCTAGTATCAAAATGTTGAAGCCTCATATTTATGTTGCTCCAACATGGGGCATAAACACCAAGTATGGACCTTAAGGCAACGCCTTTCCGTTTAAAGTGGTGGCTCTGACTGGAGATGATGGGACCAATTTCCCAGTGTGGGTTTTAAAATGAGAGTGGGTGGTTTCAAGTGATTGCAATAGAATAATGATAACTAAATGACCTATTCTATCATGTAAATCTCTAGCTAACTTAATCTAATATAAACTCGAGTAATTCTGTGCGATATGCGATCTAACAAGATATGTGTTTGACATGTGATAATAAAGATCAATCACGCATAAAGCAGAGGTGATAACATATAAAGATATTTTTTTTGACTATTTAGTTAGTCAAAGAAATGTATAAACTATATCACATATATCTGATGATTTATATATGAAAATAAACAATTTCAGTTAGGCATCATGCAATAATGCAATTAAAGCTTAACAAAAAGAACATATCTCATATACAATTCATGAAAGTAAAGTGTTATCAGTAATTAAACAAAAACAGGACTAATCATACAAGATAGAAATATCATATATGTGAAGTTATGCTCATTTGACTAATGGCATAGATCATCTTCTTTCTTCAGATCAAATTATCTTCCAAGTATGCAATGGTGCATCAACAAACGAAAGTAGTTTAATATTTAAAAGAAACGATCATGTTCCATAATTTCACCAAAGCATTCACAAACTTACAAAAGTGCATTCTTTGCAAATATTTTTGACAAAATTATGGACCCTTATCTAAATGCATGAGAGGATATAAATACTATTCTAACTAATGTTCAAAAATAGACTATACAAAAATTTGAGGAGGTTTCAAACAACCTTCCTCCTGACTAGTTAACTAACACTAAAAATAAAAGTGACTTGATGAGCAGAGGCTATGATAATGATTTGTTGTCTCCCAGCTTGTCTTTTAAATCGCATATATCGGCCATCAGTTTCACTTGAGGAGCTGCCCAAAATGTGTTCTGACCTGTCCTGCGAAAACAACATCTATGAGAGGTGACAACATCCACTGAGTTGAATGGAGTGAGCAGTTAAGGGTCATGATTTGGCTGTGTGGGTTGACAAGGTATTGCCAATACGCCTCCCAGTCAATCTTTTCTATCTTTGTGATTGCTTCCCTTTGGATTTCCACTCTTTCCTTCCAACTTTTATGCAAGTCATTTAAATCGGGCAATTTTTTTCGGGTTGCCTTCCTTCACTAGGTTGGTGCCATACAAAGTGTGGTTTACTGCCTTTACTATGTTCTTCGACACCCCGGCTGCTCTTGCCACTACTAATTTAGCTTGTTTGATCCTCGCATCCAAATCCGTGAATAGAATGTCCTTATGTGTCTCCTTGATCTCAGGCAGATTAGCTTTTCTTTCCTCTTCTGTTTCTTATCACTCGATCAATTCTGAGATTCTTGTGTTTAGATCAGTAAATTCAACTCTTTGGTCAATCGCCTTATCCATTAGCTTGTCACTGGTGATCAGATAAGGAGCGATATGTGACATATTTTGGCAAAATTGTTCTTGATGTTTTAATAGGAGAGAATTTAGCTCTAACGCTTCTTTGATGAATTCCTTGATAGTAGGAACATCCTTATATTTTTCCATGGCTTGTTGCAAGTCTTGGATTTGCATGTTTTTGGCCGATATGTTTGCTTCATGGCTTATCTTTAACACCTCCATGTTCTGTTGCAATTGGGCTAGCTGCTCAACGGCCTGCCTATTCATACTTGCCTTCTTTGTTACGAGTTGTTGCTCGCGCTGTGCAATCTTCTCTTCCTTTTCCTTCAACAAAATAGATATCTTAGTAGCTTTATCCATGGTGGCAGTTGCATATGCCCCTGTAAACTATGACAATGTGGTTAAGTTTTCAGCTGGATTGGAAAGAATGTCCTTCCAAACTATGTCCATCGGTTCATTCCCAGGTGGGATTTCGGGTGTCTCTACCCTCCTTTTCCTTTGTCTTCTTATTACAACATTGTGCAGCGGGCTGTAAAATACATCTAGAGGAGGGATTTCAGTCACCTTTAAGACAATTTCCGATGTGGGCAAAGCAAGAATGATTTCAATCCACTGAGACGTTGTCGCTTGCTCATCCATCGGTTCACACTGTATTTTTCTGAATATGCAAAGGAGTTTGATACTCCATGGTTTCCTGGGTATCTGTCATCTTGGGATTGTTTGGTAGTTTTTTATTGAATTGATCCCACTCCTATTCCAAACTGTTGCTTTTGATCTCAGAACCGATATCTCTAGGTGGGTTACTCGTACACTGCTTTCCGGCTGACCTCCTGCTGGATTCGGTTGTATTCTTAGTGTCTTGGGCCCTCCATGTATCCAGTGTTTCCCCTTTATCCACTTCACTCTATGCGAGAATTAGGCCCCTCATTGTTGATAGTCACACTGAGCGTAGGCTTGTCCTCTATTTTTAACAAATGCAGCGAAATTATTTCGAGCCTTTTGTTTCTGAACTCCTGAAAGCTTTCAAAACCTTCAGGACTCAGATTTTCCCTTTCCCGCTAGAATGCTTGTTCGAAGGATTCGGCTCACTGTAAAAGATCTTCAGAATTATTAGCCTCATGATTATAAGGCTTGATATTTATTGTAGTAATAATGTTATGTGCTATTTTGTCTGGATCAAATTTCCTTTTTGGCAAAGTATGGAGCCTGAGGCTTTCTAGGCTTACTAACTCTTTGGTTGCATGGTTGAAATTTGTTAATGAAAAGGAACCGCACCGAATAGGAAAATATGGCCATAATGAATTCTTGCTTTGTTTTAGGACTTTGGTCAAGCCTTTTCCCACAGTCTGGTGGGCTATTTCTCTTCCTAATAATTTATTAGAGACATACAAAGGGAGGACATGCGGATCCGTTGTACTGCTAAACACCCTGATGTATGTAAACCATTATTCAACAAAATACTTTCCCACTACTAGAAGGCATGTAGTGCCTTCTTTGGAAACCCTAGGGGGTTTCTTATTAAAAATTAATTGATGCAATGGAAAAATAACAACATGGCACATTTTATAGAAATGAGGTATGTAATGGGATTCCCAATCTGTTTATGGCTAAGATGGATAGGGTAGGAGTCCTGCAAGGTCCATTTCCAACCCATGATTAGAAATTTAGTGCAGAAACAGATGGCATCCATGATGTAGGCACTGAAATAGAATGGAGGAAGGTTTTTTGCGGAGGAGGATCTCTTTTGATGATACTCGGTGATGACAGTGGCTAAGTTATCAGATAGGATAGTGGCCCAATTCATAATGTGGGAATTGACACAGGCATCAATCAAAAGAATCCATTCTATGGAAAACTTAGCATTATTAAGTAATATGTATAGCCTACATAACATATCAGCTGCATAGTTGTAGGGGTTAGCCAAAGAGGCTATAGGATACATATCCATTTTATCAAATTTGAACTTGTTCTCTAGTACCCTCCAACCCTAGATCATCTTGAAAGGTTATTCGTTTTTCTTTGCAAAGTTGGCAAGGTATGAGCTGTCATATATGTCCTGAGGGTCGAGTATATGGTACATTTGGTTCAGGTCTTTAGCTTTGAATAATCCCGTGAGTTCCATTCTCAAGTGTTTGAATTGTCTGTCTTCAATAGTGAGGTTTTCCACCACCCACCTAACCATATCAGTATATGGGAGTATTTTCTCTTGCTCCTATTCTATGAAGGAAAGAATAGGTAGCATCTTTGAATTGGGCTCCCGAAGGTTTTATTGAGTCAGTTGTTTCCTTTATGATAGTAACTTTGGGACACTCATCCTCAAGACTGTTGTATATGACCTCCCATGTTTTTGCTCCCCCATCAGCACGGAAGACCGTATCAGAGAATATAGGAGACATTTTTGTTAGCTCAGACTCCATAATGC
>APFE031326519.1:0-13034 GCA_000404065.3 Pinus taeda | reverse complement strand
CCCCTCTAACCCCTCGGTTCACTACGTAGGTTAGTCATGGAAAGAATATAACACAACCCAACACTTCCAACATCTAAAAACATTATGGTTAAGCAAACCAAAAAATGAACATGCAATTCTTTTACATTATCAAAAGGAATATGATTAGAACCAGATTTATACCTTTCTTTTTCACCTTTATCACCTTCATGAGGAGGTGAATCAAATGAAGAAGTGGCTCCCTTTGGAACACCATCAATCTCTTCAAGGATTTTAGAGTTTCCACAACTCTCTGGTTCAAGTGTATGCTTATTAACACCTTCTTTCTGCAAATGGTTTTTCAATCTATTGCATTCCCCATGAATACAATCTTTACACTCTTGAGGTAAAAGACCTGAAATGAAACTCCTTCTTGGAACTATTTCAATTGTCTTCATGGCGGCTTTGGAACTTTCTCCATAAGATTGTCCATAGACAAGACCCAAATACATAGGAATTTCCTCAACCATTATTGGCTCAACAATACCATGTGCATGTCTGCCCAAGCCTTTTCCTTCATATCCCATCTTGGACATTAACTTGGACCCTATGTCTCTGGTATGTTTTTCAAAGGAACCAACATAAACATTCTTAGAATAATTTGAAGACAAACATGAATTGTTTACGTCTTCTTCAAGTTGATACTTGACCAAGGCTTCTTTGGCAACAAGGAGCTGTGTCTCCAACTCATGCATACTTTTCAGGTTCATATTTGCAATATGAAGTTGCCTCTCCATTTCTTGCAATTTGTGAGAAAGAAACTGCTTCTCTTCCATCACGGAATTCAATTGCTCTATCAGTGTGATGCTCTTCCTTCCATTCTCATACATTTCTCTCACCATATCCATCATGGTGAACAAGTCTTGCTTCTTGTCTTCATCAAAGACACTTGTGAAGAAAGAAGAATTTGAGGACTCACTTGTAGAAGTTGTCATTATCAAAATGAACAAAGAACTTCAAACAAGATTAACAAAGATCTTATTCAAGCAACCTTTTGAAAAAAACCTCTTGTACTTCAAGGATTGCTTTGAGGTCCTTTGGGATAAGAAGAATGCCTTCAACACTTCATCCTTCTTGTCCTCTCCTGGACTTAGCTTATCAATAGCTTTCCCTGAACCTTTGCAACTCAAACAACAGTTAGCTTACAAACAATCAAACAATCAATCCTTGACTTTTTAAACACCTTTCAAGTTAAACAAGCAAATATATTGCTCTGTTAATCAAGCATCCTGCTTTGATCGATCAAGCATCATGATACCACCTGCTCTAGTATAACTTGCTCTAATATAACATCCTTTGAAGGTGGCGTTAATCAACGTGATGCTCTGATATAACCAGCTCTGATACCACCTGATCTGAAATGTGGCACTAAAGGCTTCTTGTCATGCTTACAAGATCCTCTCCCACTCAAAAGCTTATATATTCCCAAGATCCATGCTTATGATTAATAATTTGTAGAATTAAAAGAACTTGAGATAGGTGTATGCTTGTGTTTGTACTTTAACTATTAAGTGCTTTAAGTTTATTTGCTTGAACTGACATAAAACATATAACAACAAATACAATACAGTAATACGCAATCACACATAACAGTAATATAATATGGAATTCACCCAAAACTTTTGGGCTACATCTCCTTGAGCTCTAATCAATTCGATTAGACTCTTTAGGATTATGGCTGAATTCTTTTACAAGTTCCACACTCAACTCTAATAGGTTAGGACTGAACCATTGGGCTTAGAATACCATGTTTATCCCTGGCCGTTTGGATCTCTGGCTCTCGGCTCTTGGCTTTCGCTCTTGGCTCTGGCTCTGGCTCTCGGCTTTGGCTTTGGCTTTGGCTCTGGCTTTGGCTTCTAGCTTTGGCTCTGGCTCTCGGCTCTGGTTCTTGCTCTGGCTCTCGACTCTGGCTCTTGGCTCTAGCTCTAGCTCTGGCTCTCGGCTCTGGCTCTCGCTCTAGCTCTGGCTCTTGGCTCTCACTTTGGCTCTAGCTCTCGGCTCTGCTCTCACTTTCTAAGCTTCTAGTTTTGCTTGACATCCAAGCAACTCCAAAACCTCCCCTTTCAATTGTGCTCTAGGGCTTTTGTGAGGCATCCCTCTGGCTCTGCGGCTTCTTGTCCATTTCTCTATGTTTCATCATTCGTTTATCTCTTTGACTAGCCCTCTAGCTCTGTGGCTCTGTGGATCTGTGACTCTCTTTGTATAACACATTCCTGTTACAAAAACACCTACTTATAGCATAGCATAGGTGCGATGGACTGTTTCTAATGGGAATCACACAGTCTACTGTTCTTCTACCTACATTCTGAAAATAGCCAAATAATGGAATACACAAGCCAAACACATCATGGGTCGTTCAGCCGGATTTCAAATATTATGAAATCGCGTCCATAACCTTATCGGGTTCGTGCCTTCATTGCAAATCAGAATCAAACGTCGCATGGGTTTGGTGCTTCCCAGTCTTTTGCATTCCCCAATCTCCGATCTCTGATCGCTTCGATCGCCAATATCGCACATTGCATATCGGATCGGCCCAATGTACTGTGCTGATCGATATATATATTGCCAATCTGATCCGTCAATCTGATATATATCACCAATGCTGATTGGTGAACCCACTTTATCACCATCGCAAGTTACAATGGCCCTTTGTACCGGGGATCCGCCAATTTCTGATCACCAATGTAGATCACAATCGCATATCGCATTATCGTCATCGCATGACCCCTTTGCATTTTGGTTCTCTGATCAACTAGCACTTTCGCTTATCGGCGCCATCGCATGTCAACAAGTCACATGGTCACTGGTGTTTTAAACATTTCGCTTGACTTTTTCCGAAGCAATGATAATGCTCCATTATAACATATATGCGATACGATGAAGGAATGCAATGCGATGAACTTTAAGGGGTTTTATGTTTAAAAACACATTTTCCCTTAAGTCCCATTTAATGAGAAATTGCCTCCTTTTCTAAGGACATTGGGCAAATTTAATTTTACAATAACTTCTTCATCTGAAGTCCATTTTAGCTCATTCAAATTGTGTTCGATTTAGAATGAAGAGATATATGCAGTAAGATTATTTCCAAGAGCATCCTTTGACTTTAATTTTCCTTTGTGAGGAATATTTTTAGACTTAGAGTCTATACTAGATCCATTTTGGATCAATATGCTAGGGTTTCCTTCTCTAGAGGAGGGGTTGGGTTTGTTGAGAGTATTGCATCTGGAGATTTTTCCACACTTCCCTCTCTGCTTCCTACGATCTCGGTGTTTTTATAGACCTTTTCTCATGCTTATGGGAAAATTTAACAAGGGTTTCAAACTCCTTTCTCGACTTATTGGATTCAGGACTAATTACCCTCTACTTGTATTTTGTATTTTCCTCCTCCCAAGGAAAATTCTTAAACAAAAATTATGACCATGATTCTCTTCTTTGTTCCATCTCATGAAAAATAATCATTTTAATGAGACTATAATGACAAGAACTAGTTTTGGCCCTTATAAATTTCGACTAAACACGTCTAGGCACTTTATGCAGACTTTAACATAGGAAGAAAGGAAAAATGACATCACAACCATCTGTAAAGTGGGGAAGAAGTCTTATATGGTAAAGAAAAACAATTGCGTACCTTCCCTTACAAGTTACAAACCTTTGGAATGCACATAGAAGCAACCACCATTGCCTATGAAATGCAGCTCCTGAGGACACCCTTGCACCAGTTGATCGACTTATATGCCAATTTGAGGAACTTAGAACACTCTCCCAAATTGAGTTTGCCCCGTTTGAAATATTCTCACCATTTAGAGGTAACCCCGTTACTTTACTCATTAGTTCTTCTAACAATTTTATCTTGATATTTCCAACTTTTTTTGTCTTCCCATCAAAATTTTGAGAAAATGTCATGGTTACCTTATCATTTTTCCCCTGAAACTTCTGGAGAAAATTCATCCACCCCTTTTCCTCAAATCTATGTTTTCATGCTACATATTTGGGGCTAGCGCAAAATTAAGTAAATGTGGGTTCATGCTTGTTGGCCCCATGCTAACAATGAAAATAATTTCAAGGCCACTCGAGGAGTTAGAAGGTCGCTACTTGAGTCATAGACGACTATGAATTGGAAAAAGATATGATATCAAGGATAAATTTCTTTTTGGTGCAGTATTTTTATGATTCAAATGGATGTTGGGATCGATTAGGAAGGGTAACCATTTTTTTGGATTATGCCAGGAATTGGGTTAATTCAAAAATGACAAGAAAAAGTATCGAAGCATGTGCCATGACTGAAGGATAATAATCATTACTCATTGTTGGATTAAACAATTATTGATTATGTATTAAGTCATGATAACGTATAAACTAAATGAATGGAACACAAACCACTAATCAGACTCTATTACTCACATTCTCTGTATTAATCGAAATAAATAAAATTATATCCATACCTTTGCTTGACTATATAATGATGTCTAATGATTCGAAAAGAATGAGTTATAGAACACCTTTAGCATTATCGAAAGCTAATATTAATACTTTTGAAAATGTTGAATATGACGTGGATAGACTGTTGCCTTTAATTATAAACTCTTAATGTTGCCAAACTGATGCCTCTAAATTTAGTGTTGCCGCTAAATTGGATGTTTTCAAACTGGTGATGAATGAACTTTAATTTCTATGATATCTTAATCATGGTCTAGAGTACCAGACTAATTTAGTACTAGAAAAAAAAAATGCATAGACAGTGTTTAAGTACTGAATTGAGTACGGAAATGTTGAAACTTTCCAGGTGTTGCAAGTGAAGGCTAGCAACAACAAAAATATTGAACCATTGAAATTGTGTTGAAACAACAACTAAGGAACACAATTTATTAAAATCACTCTCATATTAGCTTGGAACTAGTTTGGAAAAATCAATTATAGGAGGAAGATCTGAGCTGAAATACGACTATCCTTGAAATTTTTGCTTCAAGCCACATGTTGGAACCACTATTCCATGGATTTTAGACCAGGCCTGGAATAGTTACTGCCTATTGGAATTTCAATTTTAGAGAGTTTGAAATGCGCTAAAGAAGACTTCAAAATAACCCAACAAGGATCTTCCTCATCTAGATAGCATCACAATTTGCTTGAATAGCATCCATGTACCATGCTTATACTAAACTGAGTGAAACTGATCTCGACTTCCTATTGTACCAAGAAGTTGTTGCTGACCCAATATTGAAGATTCCCCCTGATGTGCTTTTCTTGTCAGATGGACTCCCTATCCAATATGCATTTGTGAAGCCTAGAAGTTTCACTCCCTATATCCGTCTGTACCAAATACCAAATTGAGTGGTGCCTCTGAGGTATCTTAACACATGTTTAGCTGCCTTCCAATAAAGTTTGGTTGACTTAACCCTTTCTTTACTAAGTTGGTTAACTACAAAAGATATGTCTGGTCGCGTGTTAACCAAATACATAGGTGAACCCACAAGCCACCTATAGATAGTAGGCTCCACTACTTCACATGAAGTAACATTGTCCTTCAACCAATTATATGATAGAGGAGTCTCAACAGGTTCATTGCTCTCCATGTGGAACTTCTTCAATATCTCATTGGTAAAATTTCCCTAAGAGACAAACAGTTCATCATCTCCTTTCCATACTTCCATACCAAGGAATTAATGCATGAGCCGCAGGTCCTCTCGAATTATCTTGCAAGATCGGCATTGCAAGATTTTACCAGCTTCTCATCACTTGTTATTATTAATTAAATCATCGAAATATACTACTATAATAAACAATTTACCTTCAACCACAATATCGTAAAGGTTCGCATCTACTTCACTTTTGGTGAATCCCAACTCAGTGAAATAAATATCAATCTTGGTTTACAAAGAACGACATTCTTGTTTCAATCGATACAATGCTATCTTAAGTCTACTCACATGCGACTCTCTGTTGAAGGTCTAAAATCCTTCCTGTTTCTCAATGTACACCTCTTCCTCAATCACTCCGTCAAGGAATGTTGTCTTCACATCCATATAATGTATCTTCCATCCCATTTGCACTAAAAGTGATAGAATAGGTCTGATTGAAGAGTACCTTTCTACTGGAGGAAAGGTATCCTCATAATCAATTCCCTCCACCTGAGAGAACCCTCTGGCCACAAATATTTCCTTGTGTTTCTCCACACTCCCATCTATTGCTTTCTTTACCTTCTAAATCCATATGGAACTCACCATTGACTTGTCTGATGGTCTTGGGACTACTTCCCAAACATCATTTTTGAAAATGGATTCATACTCCTCTACTATGGAATCAACCCATACTGGTTGTTGCACTTATTCCTTGAATGAGGATGGCTCAATCTCGACATTCTTTCTTATAAGAGCCATGTATCTAGTGTACCGATCTGGTGACCTCCTGTGCCTGTGTTGTGATGTGGGTCCTCCCACATTCTATGTAGTAGCATGTATCAATTTGTGATCCTCTCTCATGAGCTTCCTTCCATCTCTGGAAGTCTCTACATGAGTGGGTGCTTCCAATCTCTTCTCCTATGCATGTGGTTGCTCCATATCATTCCGAGGTTCTTCCTTTGGAGCTAAAATCTCCTCATATACATGTAACTAAAGCTCCCTCTCAAGGGAACATTTGATGGTCTTCTCTTCATCGAAATTCACATCTCTATGAACCATTGTCATCGTGTGATATGGAAGACACACTCGATAGTTGTGAGGTGTATCAGTGTACCCCACAAATATGCCCAACACAGTTGTTGGTTCTATATTTTTCCTTGCATCCTGGGTAACATGACAGTAAACTAATGAACCAAAGATCCTGAAGTGTGCCACTTGTTACCACAAATTCTCCCACTCTAGTAATTTCTCCCTCTAATTTATCGAATCCTAGTAGTTTTGATAGGTCTCGGGAAAGCATAGAAGTGCTAGGCTGACTAGATCATCTTCAACAATTGTAACACCAACACTTCCATGCTCATCCTGACATTAGGTGAACTTGGCCAAGTACTTTGGTATTGTGTCGCCCTTCTCCATCTTAATTTTCTTGAGCTTTTCCTTCAGTGCCAACTTCATGTGGTCATTTTTGTTTTGAAATAGGTCTATCAAGGCCTTCCACATTGCATATGGAGTCTCTTTACCATGGAGGCTTGAGAGAATATGATCTCAAAATCTTTCTAGGATAATCCTTCTTGCCTTTGCAACACGTTTTCTCTACTTTGCAAGATCTTAAGCAATAGTTGTTGGAGGCTTAGGAATATCTTTGTTTATGAATTCCTTAAGCTCGTTGTCTTCCAACACTACCTCCATCCTATCCTTCCAAGCAATATAGTTTGAACTACCCTTAAGGGCATATTTGAGTCTAAATCTGTAGAACTACATCCAATTCGCTATGCATGATAATGCAAATCCGGTTTCACTCGCAAAAGGCAAACTCCTATTATCCTATTCTAGAGGGATTTATTCTCTTATACCATGTAGAAATTTGTTGTAGATTCAAACTACTTATGTAATATGCTAAAACAAAAGACTTGAATCTACTCTACTCATCAACGAAAACAATTAAATGATCGTGAAATCACAAAGCATACAAGAGAAATAATTCAATCAACACATTACATAATGGTTTCCTTGGGAAATCCACAACTAAAAACCCCTGCTATTTGTATATTTCATTATTCTAAAAATATGAGATGATTAAAATGCTTTGCTCAAGCCTGAGCAACCTTTTGCACTATCTCTATCTATCTCACAACTTCCTAGACAAGCCCAGGACAATACTTAACCAAATTTTGGCTTGCCCAAGTCCATATGTCCTTGTGTTGTTTCCTTGGGAATTAGACCCTATTTATTAGGGAAATTCCTTAGTTGGAATTGTGCAATCCTCATAGGCCTTCCTCTAAATGCATGTACCACCTGTATAATTAAGATGATTATACAACTGATAGTACATTGTCCCTGAACTCCAATATTAACTGGGTAACTCTCATATTTGACATGCATGAGTTATTTATGAGTGTATCATCAATTATCTAGTTGACCACATGAAGCAACACCCCACTTTCTGACCTCCTAAGAGTTCCTCCATCAGTGGGAACTAGTTTAACTAACATTAACAAAGCAATTAAATTAATTAATTACAACTCAAAATAAAATCAACTGGGGCTCCAACAATGTAGGAGACACTCTACATGACTAAAGTTAAACCCTCAACTCGAATTAATTGAGACAACTAATTCAAATTAACTTAGTTAACTAATACAAGTTGTTTTGTGATGTGGAATTACAATTTTATTCCTAATTTAATTCAAGGAAAACAATAAATTAGGATTTTGTTGATGCATTTTCAACATTAACTACTTTAATGGTTTGGTTGTTACTCTTCTTCATCCTATGTTTATTAATACAAATATCCAAAATGATTTTAGTGTAGATAGGTATGTCTTTAATGGCTTGTAATAAAGGGATCTTTATACAAAAATTACTCAATTCAGAATCAATTCATATTCCACAGGTACCTCAACTTTATTTACAAGAAGTCTCTCTGGAAATGGTGGTTCCAATGGTTCATGTGGTTCTCTTGTCACACCATTATTTTTGGTTTCTATTTGTTTATGTTCATCCTATTTGTTGTCAAATTCTATTTGAGGATCATCCCCTTGTATGACCATTGCATATTTGTTCTTATTAATCATTTTCCCAGATCTAAGTTGAATTTAATTTATAGGAAAGTAAGTAATAACATAGGTGGGAAAAGATTGTAATTCTATGTTTTCCATAGCCTAAGGAGGTTTATTAATAGGATTTGATATAGGTTGTGCAGGTAGTTTTCTTGGTCATGGAGGGTTCAAGTCAAATGATTGTTTGATCTGTTATGAAGATGGATTAACATTTTGAGGTATTGGTAGTGGATGCGATGGTAGGGGTGGTAGTGGTAATGAGGATTGCTACTGTGTGGGATAGGGTGGGTTGTAACCTTGCTGGTACTGAGGCACATTAGGTGTCTATGGCACATAAGGTGGATATTGTGGTTGATAATAGATATATGAGGCTGTTGGAATTTGGGACTAATAAACTTTCCCATAAGGGTTTCCTCTCCATCCTTGATTCCGCGGTGAATGTTGAGGCTCAACCACTTAGAAATTTTTAGCTAACCATTTCAATCCAAATTTAACTTCAGTTCAAACCATAAAATATACAAGCCAAAATCCAAGAGTTGTTCATTGATAATGCTCCAACCTTCATACTGTCAATTCAATGCCTCAACAGAAAATTATAAATATAAAAAACAAGAATTGATTTGAAATGTAAATATGAAAATCAAATCATTCAAAACTATGAAATTTGATTAACTACAATCACACTCAAATATCATACTACAGGTGCGCTATATCACCGCACAATTGTTCCTGCTCTAACTCAAATCGATTACAACTTCACTAAGGTTGGTGGTGGGCCCTGACCACTACCTTAGACGAGTTAAGACAAAACAATAGAATTACATATCAATAACACATAAGCTCATGGAATAAAGGTCAATATTAATATATAAATCAATATTTCATAAATACATATATAATATAGTTCAAAGTTGTGATAAACATAGTTTTTGAAAAAATTTAGGATCACTATTCTTTCCTTCTTGCTTGCCAAACTTCATAACACTACTAGATGCTCTTTTAAAGAGGTTGTTGTGTAAATATAGGTTGATCTAAATGAATAAGAAAAATAACACCAACCTCAATTTACCCCACTTTAGTGCACAACAACTGCTTGTGTAGCTCTACTATTGTTGGTTGCATTGCAATCTTCACCTCAACATGCTCATTCCCCCTTGCACATTAGCCCAAACTCCCTCTATATTCTACCTGTCTCTCCAACACATTGTCATAGGCCTAAAACCTAGCTACTACAATCATAGCATCGTCATTGTCTACCTTTCTCTTTTTACTCTGGCACAACCCTATTTTATAGACTCACCTTCTTCCCTACGTAATGATGTTATCTGCATGCCCAACACCACAACTCTCGATCACATCACCATAGACTATACCCTTAGTGCACAGTCTTCGTGGGACATCCATTTCCTATAGTTTGCAAGATTTCTTTACACAATAATGTAATGACCTATTATACACATAACTATCCCTTTGTGTTATGCACTGAATTTACTTTTATTTTCTAGCGTTGTTTATCATAATGAACATCTTTGAAATGTCAATTATAGTAGATTTGGAGTGCCTCAGTGTTTCCTCATCAACAACAGAGATGGCCCCACTTAAGAGGAGACCAAGTAAAGAGATTTTTGAAGGTGTTGAAGGCCCCACTTAAGAGGAGACCAGGTAAATAGATTGTTGAAGGTGTTGAAGGCCCCACTTAAGAGGAGACTAGGTAAAGAGATCATTGAAGGTGTTGAAGAAGGGGTAGAAGAAAGTTCTATAATCTCAACCCCAATCTATATAGATACACCATGTTGCAATGATAAATCCATGTCAATAACTTGCTCAGGTATATATTATCTATTTGCATGCAAATAAATTCTCGGGGATGAGGAAGATGTTGGAGTGTATCAAAATTTGAAGATATATTGGTTACATAATATAGCATCGCATCTCGCAATTCTCCCATTTGTAGAAACCATCGAGTGGATCATAAAATAATTGATGTAAAGGATATGACCATTCAAGACAATAATGACATATCTTTGGCAACATACATACATACATACATACATACATATATATATACATACATATATACATACATATATATAATATATAATATAATATAGTATATTTACATAACATACATACATTACATACTTATCTATTATAATCTATTACATACACATTCATACATACATACATACAACAACATACGAATCACATATATAATACTATATAGTATATATATATCTCTCTCTCTCTCCTCTCTCTCTATATATATATATATATATATATATATATCATTGCATTGCAAAGTATTGCAAATTCCTGAACTATCAGGTATCTCTCATAACAAAATGGTATGAATATTTTTCCTTAGCTAACTAAGATATCTTAAATACATGGTGGAAAGACCCTAACAAATTTTGGATGAGAGCTGATTGACTCTACAAGACCAAGTTGTTAAGAAAAGCATATCAGTTGGTAGTGGACATGTGTTGTCATTTTTATGGTAAATAAAATGTAGATACATTCGAAGAATCTTGGGAGCCATTAATATATACCTAGGCCCAAGAAGGAAGCATGTTCAATTGGGCATAAATATTATGTACTTCAATTCATACAAGGGTAAAAGAAGCCTAGAAGCTTAGACTTTCTATTTCAAGAGTGTACACAGTTTGTGGCGGCTGTTTACTCAAGAGTAATGCATCTAAATTGTAGTACAATTTTTCAAATACAAGAGTAAATGGATGTAGCTAGAGAACTCTAATTACAATTAAAATAAAGCTCAATTCACTAGTGAAACCAAATCATGCATTCATTCAAGTATTGGTCAAGAATACAGTAACAATAACTCATTTCTCTTTGAACTGATTGATTTTCCAAACGTAATTTCTAATTTGAACAACAAGGATCTCGGTCTGAGAGCATAGACAGCAGTAGTCAATACTCTTTACAGTAGAGAATCTCAAGATAGCACTGAACTAGAACGCTGAACTACATGGTTAAATCTTGAAACACCAATAATAGAATACCGAAGTAGATAATTAAATCATGGATAATAACAACTAGAATCAATATTTCCGCAGCATGTAAAATAGAGTAATTTCGTTAAGTCTAGAAATACGAAACAACAAAGCAATGTGATTAAAATAAGTGGAAATCAAACCAAACCATCACACGACAGAAATCATAAAAGAATGGTACAGGAACAGCAAGTGAATCCACCAGGGTCGGGACCTTAGCCGCTAGTGAACATAGCCAGATTACTTCAATAGATGACAAGGAACAACAATCGCTTTATATATTAATCATTGCAAAATAGTTATAGCCAGTTCACACTCTGTTTCAACAAAGAGAGCCAATGATCAAAGTTACAAATACAATAGTAATTCTCGTCCACTTGTAGTGTCCTACCTAGGGTGCTAGATGGGACTCAATTTATTATCGACCAGGGTGCGTATACTTAGAGGCGTGTGCCTAAAATATATAGACATAAAGGATCTACTCTAGGCCTATTATTCCTAATTACAGCTGTGACTAGATCTAATATTAAACTATCAATCAAATCTTTAACTAAGCATCAAACTATATATTATTAACAGCTAAAATGCAACTCATAACATGCTGTGTATCACTGTATTTAAAGGTTTCGGTCCCCTTACAGAGACACCAAATGTGAAACCCCTATTTAATGGCACTCAATAGTCAGGAATATTTATTATAAGCATGCAAGGTAAAAATCATAAGCATCATCCATAGCGGTGCTTTACAAAGCAATCCTGGATCGAATCCTTTACAGGATATGACTCACAATCCAGATGAGGGTTTGTTCAAGCGCATACATGGACATCTAACAGCGCATTCATAAACACAAATGTAAGCATCAATCAAATCCCTGTGCATATAAATCGATATCAAATATCATTCAAACGCTTGACTGTGAAATGTAATTAAAGTAACACTATAAATGCAATGTAAACATAATTAAAATATCAGTATACCATGCACGTAGGGCCCGTCCGCGTTCTTGGTACACCGAGACTGTTACTCCACGATCACAGTATTAAACAACGCACGGAGATTATAATGCAATCTTTTATTAAATCAAAAGCTCTGTTCTGAAGCGACAAGAAATGTATATGTATAAACGTAAAGGTCTGAAAGTGTCAAAAGGTAAACTAACATATAACCAGGTTCGACCTTATAATTACATACATTCACATCCTTTGAAAAATGGATGTTTATCCATGGGCGGCTGTTGCTGCTTTTACAAAAACGCAAATATGTTCCTATCCTAGCTTACGCAGATAAAAACAAGGAAACAACTAAAAATCGAATTGACTGTAACTGTGTG
>APFE031326518.1:24607-54220 GCA_000404065.3 Pinus taeda | reverse complement strand
ATGTGTGTGGCACAAAACGATGCGATATAAAAATACATATTTTTCTTTAATTTTATCGCTTTGTGAAGCAATTGGTTCAAAACCATTTTACGGTCTAATGTGGGCATGGGTACTTTGTCTTCTAGGAAATGAATTCCTTTACATATAATTGATTACTCTGACTCTGATGTTTTTAAATTATTTTTAAATAGAGGGATTAGTCCCCTCGAAGAAGCTTAATTAATTTTAATAACATATTTACAAAAGCGTGATAGACACACTATGTTGAAGAATAGCTAAACAGAAAGTACAATATGCTGCGGGGCAGCTCAACATGCAACAAGGATCAACATGTAACAAGGGTCGAAATCCGGATGGAGCTCAACATGCAACAAGGGTCTAACCCCAATGGGAGGCGAATAGCCAACCGTCCCAACCACTCAGGATAAACGACCAAGTGAGTTTTACATGTATATGTCTCTATCCATCCGGGGCTCAACATACAACAAGGGTCGATCTATCCATCCGGGGCTCAACATACAACAAAGGTCGAACCCGGTGGTAGGCGAATAGCCAATCGTCCCAACCACTCGGAATAAACGACCAAGTGAGTTTTACATGTATATGTCTCTATCTATTGTTCCTGAACAGTTTTGATATAACTCATTACCTTGTCACGCTTTTTTCATTATTCTACCATGTATTTGTTTCTGTATTTAACGACCATGTTGGCCTTTGAGGCTTTGAAATCTTTTAAAAGCATGTCTGTCATCCAACCAAAAATCTCTAAACTGTTGTTTATTGCATCAAACCTGACATTGCATTGGATAGGTAATTTTGAACTTGTAATCAGCATGGCTGCTGTTCTAGGCTGCCTATGGCTTGGACCCTTTGAATTAGTTGTAATAAAGGTGGATGCCATTAGGAAGAGGGTAGAAATGGGCATCGAGGGAAGAACCTAAATCCAATACTTGCGGTTGGGTTTATTCATCCAGAGTTTGCCCGGTTGGATATTGTATATGATTTTAGAATTGGTGCTTTACAGTGAATATATGGTAAGGTATTTTATACCAAGGAACTAAGAATGATGGGAGTTGTGAAAATATAGGCATGTTTGTAATTAATTATCTTTATTTTAAAACTAAAAAAAATGAATATTTAGATAATGATTGTGTATACTATTCTCACGATAAAGTTTAAGATGTTTATAATTGGGACATTAATATGAGATCATAATTTTAGGTGTTTTAACATGAGTATTGATTTATTAGATTGGTCCCTTTCTACACTGGAGAATAAGTGATTTCAGGATTGTCATTTTTATGATATGGTCACTCCTCGGGAAGTGATTATTTTTGTTTTTTTTTTTTGTTTTTTTCAGATTATTTAAAAAAATACTTATAAATATGGTATTGATTTATCTTCTAAAAAATTAGAATATTTCATAAATTTCAATATTAAAAGTTAAATAATATAATTTTGGAGGAATAAAAAAATACATTTTTATTTTAAAACTTAGTTTATGCTTATTTTTTTATAGCTTTAAGAAAGTTTATTGTGATATTAGTTTGAAACAAATGTGCTAGATTTTGGTGAGGAAAACACAATACAAGATTCATTACCATTCTCATTAAAAAAAAAATCTCCATAGAGATGGACACTAATGTAAGTGTGTGAAATTTACACACTTGTTTATTTTGATAGATTTAGAAAAGGAAACAAATGTGATTATTTGTTTAGGATTGTTTAGATACATGTGGAAACATCTATATGGGATACATACTTATTGTCAAGGTTTATCAAGTAAATATAATCAAAGTTGAACCATGTACCACTTGAAGATGAATGCAATAAATGTATAATATAGGTTCGAAAAGGATCTAAAAATATCCACCATGAACTCACTTCAATTGAATATGTGATAGTAACTGTGTATGGCCCCACCTATTTTGTAATGTATGTGATTACCAAGGGTTTGAGTAGAAACTCTATGTGATTTTTACCATGTATTGCATGTAAAATCAAGGTTCGAGGCACATGGACCCTTCCAAATGTGCACAATTCCACCAACCCTACTTATCAAAAAATACTACTGGGAAAAGCTCTCATGGTAATTACACTATCCTCATTGTTAGATCAAGCCTTCATAGAAAGCCCTAGTTGAAATTATGTATGGTCCTTACACTACCCTATTTCTCATGTCAAGGTTCTAATAAAGGATTTGGGCAGAAACTATGCATGGTGCTTATATTGCTACCTCTGTGACATCGACTATCAATGTTAGATTGTCCTTTTTGTCATATCAAGGTTCGTATCACATCATTGTGCATCGTTCTCATTCCAAGCATAATTGTGCCGAAATAACAGAGAAGACTTCCAACGATGAGCAAGCAAGAATTCCAATGATGTATGTGGAGTGACATAGAGTAATTGAGAGTAAAAAAAACAAAGGATTCCACACAAAGGGAAAGGGGATACCTGAGAATAGGAGCACCCAACAGAGGAAGGTTGGCATACAAAGAAGAGCACCAGTGAACAGGAATGGGTTGGGGAGTGGAGTAGTCATCAGCTAGACTAATACTAATTGTGCCCTTGTAGAATGACTAAGAGGCAGGGGGTACCCAAGTGAGGAAGTGAATCCAAAAATTGCACCAATTGGCAATATACAAAGTCGCTATGAATCCAAAAATGATGCTACCAGATCCAAGAAGCCAATTCCCATATAATGTATCACAAAAATCTACTCATCTTGGATGAGTCAGCAATGGGTTCCATTGAATACAGTGGTGCAGAAGATCACAATGATCAGGTAAAGGAGAGCTTTGAAAATAGGAGCAAACAGAGACCATTAAATTAACTCGAAAAACATAAATACCACATGCGATGTCAATCAGGTTGCCATTAAATTAACCTAAAAACCAAGAATCCCACATGCAATGTCAATTAGGTTGCCACTAAATTAACCTGAAAACCAAAAATCTCGCAACAATGTCAATCAGATTGCCATTAAACTTCATTATGACATCCATCTTTTAGACCATAAATGAGAAAGGTGTGATGTCAAATTGATATTGAGTATTTCATCCAATCTCGAATCTCAATGCCTGAAGACACCTTGGGCGACATTTAATTGCATGGGTCGCCTCCTCACTTAAAGCCACAATACCTTGCATTAATCGCCACCTTTCTTGATCACATGCACTTAACTTTAGATTACAACGTGGAATGGGGAAGCTTAGAGTAGGGTTGCAAATCACGTACATTATAAATAAGGGGAGGCAGACAGGGAGGGGGGGAAATCATGGGATGCTTCTCCAACCTCAAGATCCATTAATTTTAGTCTGACCCACTTTTAGAAGGCAAGTAACATTAACTTGTCTATCAACTTCTAAGTTTTTGCATTTAAGCATGTGAAAGAAGGATTTGAGAGGAAAGTAATGAAGGACATGAGTAATTGTTTGAAAAAGAAGTTTGAGATTATTTTTATTAGGGAAGGTGTGTTTGCTAAAATATTGTATTGTCAGTAGAGAGTCCCCAAGAATCATCATCTTAGAGAGATCCAGATCTTTCGTCAAATTTAATTAAGAAAGAGACCATACATTTCAGCTTGATTATTAGTTCTCTTCCCAAACATAGAAATACTTGATTGTTGGTTTTCCTTCGAGATAAAAAATATCCCCTTCCTTCCCATCAATTCTCTAATTATTAAAATTTTAATAAATACATATTTTGAAATTATATTTATTTTAATTTAATATATGTTTAAAAAATTTGTTATACATTATAAATAATTTATATTGGAAAAAGAATATTACTTTTGATGTTAAGGTACATAAAGATCATTAAATTATTAATGATATAAATTTATTATTATTATGTGTCATAATGGTGGTGTAATAATGCCTTTTTATAATAAAAAACATTAATAGGAAATGAAAACATGTAATACTTCTCATTTTGGGATTGGTGGGTGTGTAGTTTTCCGAGGCATTTAACACTAGCTATCTCATAAAAAGCATGAGTTGGCCAAAAATATGAAATTTTCTGCATAGATCCCATATTAAAATGCATGACATTTCAATGTTGAAAGATATGTTGTATTTTGATATGCAAAATAAGCTTAAGTATAAAAGTAAATTGGCTTTTGAAAGATGTGTTGTATTTTGATATACAAAATAAGTTTAAGTATAAAAGTAAATTGGATTTTCATATACAAACTATAGTTTTTTTAAAAGTTTGTGAGATTTCTAAAATTTTATCGGATATAGTAGAAATTTTTGAAAGACCTCAAGAATTTTTAAAATTGGGTGGATTTTAGTAGAATTATGTCGGAAAATATTAAAAAAATTAAACTTAGTAAATTATAATAAAATTATGTGGTAAAATATAAGACATTTTTAGATTTAGTGGAGTGATATGCAAAGTCAATATGAAGATATTGTACAAAGTCATATGTTATGCTATTGATAAACATATTTGGTTTGGTTATGGTGGATCATATGCATTCCATGGCTCTTTACCACATATGTGATTTCTATGTAAGGCATAATGACTCGCTCGATCATGTTATCACAACATTTTTGGATTTTATCTTTGCGAATAACACCATGGACATTTACAATTCTTATTTAGTTCCTCATAATGATTCCTTGGATTAGGAAAATCGGTTATATGGGAAATGAAATTTGAAACCCTTGTCTCTAGTGGTAGTCATTTTGGCCTCT
This sequence comes from Pinus taeda, assembly GCA_000404065.3. NCBI lineage: Eukaryota > Viridiplantae > Streptophyta > Pinopsida > Pinales > Pinaceae > Pinus > Pinus taeda. The sequence continues at coordinate 49,517 of APFE031326518.1, read as the reverse complement.
AGAATTCACACACAATGCTAGCTACTAGTGCTCTTGAGAATTCTTAGGTTGGGCAGGTTTATCATCTTTCAAAACCCTCATTTTGCAAATCATGAGGTTTAAAAAAACCATTGCTTCCTTAGACGACAACCTTATTCTGGTGGGATCTGTAATTTTAAAGGGAACTGTTGGAAGTATTGACGGGTTTGAGCCACTAGTGATAAAGAATTGAAAAACTATGTGGGAGATGGGATCTTCATTTAAGCTTAGTAAGGTGGTCATGGAGAAGCTGGCTAATGTTCAATTAGAGGATGCTTTGAACGATCTCATTAGTGAGGACACTTTACTTACAGAGGAGGGTTTGAAGCAACCCAACCCATTTCTTCTGTCATAGACTTCTTCCCACAACCAAGTTGAGTTTATCACGATAGGTTCTGGGGACTTTACGATATTTTTGAGGCCAATCTTAGGGCTTATTTCTATATGCAATTCAAAGACATAGATCATGGCTTTTCACTCGTAGCTAGAATTTGAGATCGAATATAAATCACCTCTAGATTATTGTGGCTCCTACATGAAGGTAGGCAACTTCAAGAAAATAATTTGTTCAACAAATACGACATATCCAAGGATTCCTTTATGTATTCAGTCTCACGATTAAACAATGGACCCAATTTCTTGTTGGGTATGTGTTATATTATTTCCACGACTAGTCTTAGGTGTTTTTATGTTGCATCAGGCATAGAGGGGGTATTGTAGGGGGTGAATGACCCCCTTGCTCGGGTGTTTACAGGGGGGTCGTAGCCCCCCTACACAGGTTCCAAGGAAATGCCTTGGGAAAAACTTTTTAGGAAGACCCAATAATGGTTGGGCAGACCCAAGGATGGTGGGCAGACCCAAAACTTTTTAGGAAGACCCAATAATGGTTGGGCAGACCCAAGGATGGTGGGCAGACCCACCCATAGTTTTGCGCATGGTTTTGGGTATTATGCTTTTATCCATCTTATTTTGCATATATGGTCAAGGGAACATCTCACATTGCCAATATTTAAAAAAATAAGAAAACTTAACTAAATCATAATTTCAATTTCAATTATTATTATTAGTTATAAAATATATATATGTGAGTTAAACATATATACATTTAAAAAAACATGTAACAAGATTGTTAACCATGAATATTTACCCCACTTTACCATGAATATCTTAATTAGTAAATACTATGGGCCAATACATTGACTTACTATTACCGTATACCCAAAAAACCATATCTCATGTTCATATGACATATTTTTTAATTAATGAATTTAATGAAAAAGTTAGAAGGGCCATAACTACTTATAAGATAAATTTTAACCTTTGATTCCTCACTATTACTAAGAATAATCTATGATATTTTGTGAAGGTTAAACCCCTACCATCCATAATTAAATTAGAATCCTCAAAACCCTATTCCAAAGGAGACACACATGAACAATAATTTCCTCCCACCCACCAAATAATTATTGACAATTAAACTAAAACTTTGGAAACTCTATTCCAAAATAGGCACATCCATAATGGTTAAGTAAATAGCAATGATTTAAATTTCATGAAATAATTTTAATAATTGTTATAGATAAGTTGAAATCTATTTCTAAAATAGTTATGCCCATTTTTATTTTTCATTACTACTTATTATTGTTTTGTTATATATATTTTTTATTGTTTTTATATATATTTTTTAATTTTTTTTAAGCTATATATGTTTATTTTTATAATATAGTGTTTAAAATTTTTTTTAATTAATAATTATAATTTCAATAAAATTATAATTTTATATTTCATGTTTATTAATTTTATTAATGGATTTCACATGGTTAAATACTCCACAATCAAGTAACAATCATGGACTGAAATTGAATAATAAAGTAAACTGGATACTCATAGTATTTTCCTGTTAGAATTTATTTTTATATGTTTTCTATTCAAATTTCTTTAAAATTTAATAAAAATGTATAAGAATCACATTTATGAATACTTCACCCTCCCAAAAAAAATTTATAATACAAAATCTATATATCTTAAAAATATACACATATCACGAAAAAAATTCAAAATTTCATCCCAAAATGATTTTGCCCAATTCCAACCAAAAACTCCACAAATTAGTTAAACATGGCTTTGATTGAGAACCACGGATAATAGTATATGGCTGCGAATCGCCATAAATATTTGACTTCCTGGCATGTTTCACTTGTAATTAATGAATTACAGTGATTTCGTTGAAATATATCTCTAGAGTGTTAGCAATTCCTTTCTGCTTGCAAGTTTTCCGGTGGGTTTTTCCAGCAGCAATTTATTGGAGTCGCAATTTTGATGGCTAGTTTATGCACAATAATGGCTAGTTTATGCACAATCAAAGTGTCCCAGGGGTTTTTCAAAGCGCTGAATCCAAATATACAGTTAAAAAACCATTTTAACTGCAACAAATCAAGATTTAACCTCAATTTCTTCTGCAGAATTCCATCACCAGAATCTCCAAAAAATCCCATTATAAACAACTCCTTTAAATCGCCCATGTCAGATCAGTCACTGCACAACACTCAGCAGCTTTTTGACCCTATCGTTGGAGCAAAGCTCCCGTGAAAGCGAACGCGAGGTTTTATCACCACTCAGACATGACTGCAATAAATGTCTAGTATAAGTTGGTGAAAAAACTCAACAATTAATCTTATATAATTAAGAATTTTTCATCATTTTCCATTAAAATTTAAAACTCTTTACATAATATGAAATTAAAATTTAAAATTCTTTACTGAATATGGAGTATGGAGTGAATATCTCGCCCATGTCAGATCAGTCACTGCACAACACTCAGGCAGCTTTTTGACCCTATCGTGGGAGCAAAGCTCCCGTGAAAGCGAACGCGGGGTTTTATTAAGTAAATATAATCAACACCACTCAGACATGACTGCAATAAATGTCTAGTATAAGTTGGCGAAAAAACTCAACAATTAATCTTATATAATTAAGAATTTTTCATCATTTTCCATTAAAATTTAAAACTCTTTACATAATATGAAATTTAAATTTAAAATTTTTTACTGGAGTGAATATGGGTATAGAGTATATCTTGAAATTATGGGCATCTAGCAGGAGTAAAAGTCTACCCCTTACAGACTATCAGCTGGTTATTCCAGGTAACGTGGTTTTCTTTGAATAACAGTGATGAGTAAACCTGCATTCTGGTTATTCCAGGTGACGTGATTTTCCTTGAATAAAGATGATGAGTAAGCCTGCATTCGCCCATAACAACCAAAAATAACTATCCTCACTTCCAAATTAACAATTTTTCCACCTATAAAAAATATATATATAAATGACCTGGTTTTCCTTGAATAATAGTGATGAGTAACCCTGCATTCTGGTTATTCCAGGTGACGTAATTTTCCTTGAATAAAGATGATAAGTAAGCCTGCGTTCGCCCCTAACAACCAGAAATAACTATCCTCACTTCTAAATTAACAATTTTTCCACCTATAAAAAAATATATATAAAATATTTAATTATTCTTCATATATTTCATTATTAACTACATATTATTATACATAATGTATAATAAACTCAATCTAAATGCAATATTATAAAAAACAACTAACAAAATCACAAGAGGTTAATCTCATGAAGCCGACTACATTTCACTATCCTTGATATACATGAACTCCATCTAAATGCAATAGGATCAAAAACCACTAAAAAGAATCACCGAAAGTTAAATCTCTTGAAATTGACTACCAAAAAAACAATAAACTTAAAAATTAAGTGTACTCCCCAAAAAACTAAACATCCATAAAGCTTTGTTTCCTTATGGAACATTTATTATTTCAATCTAACCATTACTATTTCAAAAAGCGAAAAGCTATCTAACAACCACGTGTACCTTAATACTTCTCATATCATAGTCCTTCCTCGGCCCAACTCCAATAGCAACTGTCTTCCATATACTTGTATGTCACTTTATGTTTTGAAATTACATGATAGACTGAAATTATAATGAGAAATACTAGACTAAAATGGCATCATGCTTCCTTTATAGATGTGCCATCAATTTGAGGAAAGCAAAGATACCTCTATGTAAATTAATTATATTATGTTGCAGTGGCAAGGGTAAAGTCAGTCAAGGAACCTTAGAAGGTCAATATACAATTTAATTATACTAAGAAAATTATACACCATGTTCAAAAATACGATTGAGACACCTTTTGTTAAAGTAAAATGTTTGGTCACAATGTAGATTAGTGACCCCAGACATACAAACAAAAAAAAGTACTTAACATTCAGTGAAGTTGTTTGGCCTTCCATAATCATAGGCACCACTCCACTGGTTTGATTTGGGAAACAGATTTTTCAAAACCATTAAATGCGGAAAGGCTTTGGTAAATATTGTTTGAGTGAGTGGTTATTTCCAATTTTGGTTTATCGGGTATTTTTTGTTTGGTTCAGAAGGTATTCATGAATATTGTTTGAATGTAAACACAATTTTTAGTGAGCGATCATTTTCAATTTTGGTTTGTTTTTTCCTGGTTTGTTTTTTCTTATTTGGTTTGGTATTAAACTCTTAAATACTTGAAACCTTGGTGACTATTGTTTGACTGTAAATACAATTTTTAGTGAGTGGTCATTTTCAATTTTGGTTTCTCTTTCTTTGGGTTTTGTTTTTCCTTATTTGATTTTGTATTATAATAAGTTATTTTTGACTTGTTTAAAATTTGATAATATTATTTTTGGTGCGATTGTGATAGTTTAAATCATGTTTAGCATTTATTTTCACTGAACAATTTATTCAATAGGTTATATTTTTTTTCTTATTTTAAATATATAAATAAATTCTAATACTCAAACAAAAATTGAAATATTCAAAATATACCAAATTAATATCGCATTCTTCTAAACCATTCCAAAATCACAATCAGATCAAATCGCTTAATTAGAATACGCCATTCGATTTGTTTGAGGTCTGTGTGTTCAACGTGACTGGACTGTTTCATGATTTGATTGAAAGAAAAGGGAGAGGCCAGAGGAACATGATCGGTACTCATCCATGTAGAGATAACGTTGGTCGACTCAATCCGAGACCTTCGGCAGTGGTTGAACGTGGAGAGATTCGCAGTTTGCAGGCACAGAACAATGAGATGAGATGTAATAGACGTGGGGAGATTCGCGTGTTACATCAGTGTGAACTCTAAGGGTGTGAAGCAGTTCAAAGCCAGAGCGGTTGGGTTTATTTGTCTAGAATTTGCACGGTTACAAAATGAAAGTGTGTTGGACATTGTATATGATTTCAGAATTGACATTTTATGTTGCATATATTGTAAAAATGGTATTTTAGCGTATAAGAACTAAGAATAATGATGATAATTTGAAAATGTAGTAGCTTTGTAATTTTTATTTTAATTATAAGTATTTAAAATTATGTCTTTTTTACTTTAAGACTATAAAAGAATGTATATCTAAATATGATTGTGCTTTATTTTTTTAGGAAGTTGTGATGGTTCACAATTTCAACATTAAAAAATAAAAATATAATTTTGGTGTTTTGGTTTTACATTGTATATGATTTTAGAATTGGTGTTTTATATGGAGAATAAGGGATAATGATTGCTATTTTGATAATATGGTCTTTTTGGAGTATTATTCTAATTATTGGTATTCTTTTAATTTAAGATTATTAAAAAAATACTTATAAATATGGTATTGATTTATCTTCTCAAAAAATAAAATGTTTCATAATTTTCAATATTAAAAGTTAAATAATATAATGTTGGAAGAATAAATAAATACCTTGTCATAAAGTATTAAATGCCTTAATATAATTTAAGTTGCACATTTATTTAATTAAAATAACTTTAAAGCTCATATTGTGCAACTTAGCTTATGCTTATTTTTTTATACAGATTTAAGAAAGTTTGTTGTGATATTAGTGGAAACAAATATGCTAGATTTTTGTTAGGGAAAAAACACTACAAGATCCACAACCATTCTCATATTGACACATTTAGATTTCCAATTAGAAAGTTTATGTTAAAAAAAAAAAACTAATATCATGATAAACTTTCCTAAATCTAAAAAAAAAAAAAAAAACTCCATAGAGTTGGAAACTAATGTGCAAGGCAATCTCTAAATCTCTAGAGTGTGAACTTTACACACTTGTTTATTGTGATAGATTTAGAGATGGAAACAAATGTACTTATTTTTTTAGGATTGTTTAGATACAAGTGGAAACTTTATAGGGTACATACCTATTGTCAAGGTTTATCAAGAAAATATAATCAAGGTTGACCCATGTACCACTTGAACATGAATGCAATAAAGGTATATTATAGATTGGAAAAAGATTTGATAATATCCACCATGGAGGCGCTTCAACTGAATATGTGATAGTAAATGTGTATGGCCCCACCTATTTTGCAATGTATGTGATCACCGAGGGTTTGGGTAGAAACTCTATGTGATGTTACCATGTATTGCATGTGAAATCAAGGTTCTAGGCACTTGGACCCTTCGAAATGTGCAAAATTCCATCAACCCTTCTTGTCAAGAAAGACTATTGGGAAAAAGTCTCATGGTAAGTAATTACACTATCTTCATTGCAAGTCAAAACTTAGAGAGCCCTAGTTGAAATTATGATGGTCCTTACACTAGCCTATTTCTCATGTCAAGGTTCTAACAAAGGATTTGGGTAGAAACTATGCATGGTGCTTATATTGCTACCTTTATGACATCAACTATCAATGTTAGATTGTCATTTTCGTCATGTCAAGGTTCCTATCACATCTTTGTGCATCCTTGTCATTCCAAGCATAGTTGTGCCAACATCACAAATGGTTTTATCTATTATCATATCAATGTTCATCTCACATTATATTTCCCTACTTATCATGTCATGGTCCATGTCACATTAATGTCACAAATCCTTCCTTTCCATTCATGGCAAGGTTCACATTACATTCATTAACTTGTGCTCCCTATCATCATAAGGTGACATGACAAGGATAACAATATAATGTCATAAGAAACCCTTTCCTACCATGTCACGGTGTTTTCATCTTCTCAGTGCCATGATTGTCACATTACATTTCCTTCCCTATGACATCACCTTGTCACATTACCTTGACTACTTCCTATGATGTCACATTATCACATTACTGTGTCATTCCTATCATGTTAAAATACACTCCTTAGCACATCATTGAATCACATTATGTGTCCAACCTATGGCACTACCTTGTTGTCACAAGGGGGTGGTCCATATCACTTTACACTAGGGTCCCTAATATGTCATTTTGACATGAGAAGCAAGGCAAGCTACTTGATGTGACATGCAAGGCAATGTGATATAACCAAAACCCTAACATGAAAGGCATGAAACTTTGTGATGTTGACATATATGGACAATAGTGTAATGTTGTAGGAAGGGAACCATTCTAACATTGAGACAACATGGAATTTTGGCTTCAAAATTAGGACAATGCAACATAATAGAGACCTCGATATGATATGCAAGGCACCATTATAATGTTGACATGATAAGAACCTTGAACTGACATGTAGGTTAGTGTTAGCATCATGCAAATTTTCTTCACATAGAATTACCAGGAGATGTAAAGAAGGTTGAACCATCCACATTTGGAAGGTACTATGTAGAATATGGAAATTGGTATCATGCATTATGCACTTTCTACCTAAAACCTTACAAATGGAACCATGCACTTTCCAATGGAACTTTTCAAAAAGATACATGCAACACGTATTCTCTATTCAAAACCTTACAAGTAGGCACGGTTCCACCTATCATACACCAAAGAAAAAATTTGCAAATGTGCTTAGTTCATCTTGATCTATATGCCACAACTACATAGTGCCTACAACAAGGACCTAGTGCTTGTCACTATGTTCCAAATAATTTTTTTGCTTCCACACCATATAAAGATTTTTCCCATAGTCATAACATGACAAGTATTATTCCCATAGCAATTTCATCTACTCTATGAAAAACTTATGCATGATACTTATAATTTTCACAGTAGAATCTATCAAGAGAAGTATAATTTTGAGAAAAAAATGTTCATATAATTACGAATATATTGGCATCTTGCTCCATATCCAACGTCCCTCCTACTTTTCTTCTTTTGTTGAGAAGGGGATATAAACTTCTACAATGTGTCACTAAGATTCTAAAGTGAATCCCATAAAAGAACATGGGGAAAATTGCATGTTGCTATGGATACCACTAGCCAAGGACTAGGCCATAATGTAACTAACTATCCTTGCTCATATTTTCCATTTTATCTTAAGGCTAAGAATTATGCTAACAAAATCATGATCCTTGTTATTGTAGCACAAAATTGTTGTAAGAAATCTTATATTTGGTACAAAGAACACATTTTTTCTTACCTAGCTTGACCATAACCATGATTATGGAATGTCATCAAATATTTAGCATAACCAAATGAGTAATATTTTGACATGAATCAAGTTTAAATCCAATAAAAAAAGAGAGATATATAGATGACAAAAGTTACGTATAGCTAAACCCAAATATTTTTGTAAAATTACAATGAAATGGAGTGGCAAAAGTAGGTGTTGGATTGCAATATATATCCTACTATTGGATCTATTAAGTGCAACGAGAAATCCAGAAAACAAAATTGAGATGCAAATCCTTCATGCTTAAAAGATATTAAATAAAGATGGATCTATACTAGTGTGTATGTTTCATCATTTCCTCTTTGTCTAGTTGTTGATATGATTTGATTAGACATACATACATACATATACATATATATAAATATTTATGAACGTTTTTTATTTACTTCACATTAGTTTTATTTATTTCTTTCATTTTTGGTTTTGTATAAAACATTATATTTAATGGACATATGTTGACATTAGCATTACAAATAAACAAATGGGATATACATTAAATATATTCAATATTAAGCTATAGAATTCACCTCACTTTTCTCACTACAATAAGATAAGATATGTTTGTTTAGAAAAATGGTTTCTTAGTGTAGGTAAGAAGAATGCCTTGTAATCAACAGTTATGAAATTTCAAAAGTTGTTCTCATGCAATCTTGGAAAGAATTCTATCATGAGTTCAAAGAAGAAAAAGTTTATTTTTAGGTATGTTTTGGTCTAAAATATGGAACAAAGCTATCACATTGGCCCCTTATGAAGCGATGGGTATCCTATTATAGATCCATGAAGAGTATGTTAACCAAAAGTGTGTCTAAGTAAATGACAAAGAAAGGCCAAACATGATCATTTTTGTAATGATTTTATTATGCTATCTCATCTTCACCATCCCAATAAAATTCCTTTTCAAGAGTTTTCCATTGATCTTTCAAAATATTTACTAGCTTATGATTATATAGCCATGCATTCCCAAGGAAAAGGCTTTTTAGTACAATGAGAGAACCAACCCATCAAGGCCATGATATATCTTAGATCATGAGAAGAAATATTGACCTAGGATTAGCCAAATGTGTAGCCTATCTTCTCCTAGAATGTGAGGGAGTTCTTGGTGTAAAACATTATGCAAGAAACATGATCCTAGATGAAATATTCACTATCAAACTCTCTAAATTTGAACTACAAAGGCTTGTGGATTTCACAAGGAAAAAATATGGATGAAATGGTAGCATCGACAGGGTGAATAAAATAAGGTGAGAGGATGATGAACCACAAATATGTACATTTTTGGAGTGGTTATGGTATATATTTTGGCAAACATTAAATGCATTGGAACACCATTCAAAGTATTATTTTCTTCATGAGAATATTCATTGTATGTGGACCAATAATACCATGGAGTTTTTTTATACTCATCTAAGAGATGATTAGGGAAAAGAAGGCTATAAATGTAATCAACCTCAAGTTTTGTTATCTTATGAAGGATGAATATCTAGGACCTAGTGTGATCTAGGTAGTACAAGTTATGGAGGTACTACTAAATAGATTTGAGGTATTTGTAATGGTATTTATAGGTATTTCAGTTCAACAATAATGACAACAATTCTATGCAATGTTTATGTGACCTCATTAAAGTGAAGTCGAAATACTAGGTTGGTAAAATTTTCAAAAAGATTTCATGGTACTATAGCTTGTTATGCAAAAATTACTTTCTTGTAAAAGAGGGAGTTGGATATTTATGCACAAGTGTGAAACCATAGATTCATTATTTAAAGTTGGTTTATGCTAGGGATAGACACTTGTTCCCTTGAAGGTAATAAGGGTTTCATGGTTTATGCCTTAGTTGCTCGAGAAATTGGAATTGTGATTACATCTAGTATAGGTAACCAATCAACTTGATTTGTTTGCTAATTTTTTATTTGAATTATGCTTCAAGGTTCCTTAGGATGACTACTCTCGATCTTAGAGAACAATATATTAAAAGGATTTAAAATAAAATTCTAAAATAACATGATTATGACAATGAACATCCACAAAATTTGGTAAAGGAGACCAAAAGGATGCAAAAAAGGTCATATTTCCTTTATCTAATTTCCCTAAAAGAAGGTTGCAAACATTGGCACTCATGACCTATATTGTGGTGATGAACACTCTAGCTATGATTTACATTGAAATCTTTTAATGATCCATGTTGTTGGTATCTAGGAGTTGGACACAAACATTTGACAAATTCTGGTAATATTGCTTAAGGTAATCTAGTGGATATATTTCTTTTCCTTTTCTAAATGAAACTAGTGTAGTACTATGATATCTAACAAGTCCCTTTCTTTGAGTATGTTTTACGTCCAAGTGTCAACACCACCCTCTTATAAATTTTGTTCTCTTTTCAAATTCCTCTTTACTAGAATCATCTTGAAATTAGATAGCCTTGGATGCATTTCCCCACTTTATCCCCACTCTTTGATATGCTCAACTTCATCCCACGAATAATGAACTATAATTTATGTCTCAATTTATCCTTTGATTAAATATACACTAATAATCTTAAAATGTTCTCTTAAACATTCACAACAACCAAGACCTTAGTAATAGTTTATGTAGACAATCCTCAATGTATTTATCCTTTCTATACCCACTCATTTTAACATTCACTACTTCATTCTCTTAGGATTGAGGTACGATTTCTATGTCCCATATTTTTTTATTTCTTCCAAATCTCAATAAACTCATCACACTACCAAGTTATTTACATAAATTATGGAAAACAACAAGGAAATGTTATATTCAAGTCCATACCCATAAGTTGAACAAACTTTGAAATTGAAATTAAAATAATTACATTTCATGTATTGTTAATTTTCGATAACAATGGTATGTTCTATGCTTGCAACAATTACTTCAATGTACTTTTATTAGCCCAATGTCAATTACACTTTACTTTTCATTAGCAATCACATAAACCATTAATTCACATTAAAATTAACTTTAGATAAAACATAAACAATAAATGCAGAAGATAAATCAAGACAAGAGAACACCAATATTTGGCTAAAACCGAGGAAAAACCCCAAGATGGGGAAAACCCTTAATTAATCATTCTTATTATCAAATATTGAATGTTCAGCAGAGAGGGAATGTCCAATAGAGTACAACGACTAAAGTCAAATTCAATGTGACTTGACTTTGTCAAATTACCCAAACCAATGTAAATATGATCAGCTTGATGAAGTTCTACAATTCTGTAAAGTTAGCATCAGTAAACATGTCTTAACCAGACAATAATCAATGACCAAGACACCTCCTTTTAGCTCAGTCAAATTCAGTCAAACTCGGCCTTCCTTGGTGGTAAAAAAACAACAAAAATAGTCAACAAAATGGTGATCAAACCCACTCAAATGATGAAATCAACATGTGGCCAAAACAATCTTGCAACTCTATAGTCAACCTTGGTCAAACAACTCCTCCTTCCTTGATTTTTGTGCCAGGTGATGCGTGCTGCTTGGACAGGTCTTCTCTTAGTCATCAAAAGCCAAAAAGTCAATGTTGGTCAAGGTCTCCTCAAACAAGAAGTCAAAGTAGGTCAAAAGTAGCTCCAAGAACTCACACATGTGAACAAGAATAGGTTGTCTCAACCTTCTAAAAACCAATCAATGAAGGAGAGAGAACAAAAGTTGTGTTTTTGATGTCCCAATTGAGGTTTAGGGTCTCCTTTAGTTACATGCATTGGAGGGGGAATAATTTATCTAATTTGACCCCAAGTCAACCTTGACCAAATATGATTTTGTGGGCTTGACATTGAAAACATATTTTTCCTTATCTAAATTCAGTAATTCCACGGTCGATTTTGGTCCTCTTGAAAAGAGGAATTTTTTCTAAACGTCATTTTAGCTCAATGAGATTCCCATAGTGGAATTTAGCCCTAGTTGCATACTCCCTCACAACTAGGGAGAATTCCATCTGCCAATATCCATCCATCATCATACCATCCTAATCATCATTTACTATCTCAGCATCTTGTCTCATCTTTATTGAGCAATAATATAATGATCAATAAGAAGGATGGATAAAGAGTGAGTGACAAGACATTACCACTCTCTTTCCCAGTGGCAAAAGTCAGTCCACGTAATGAGGGGTTGAATCCTGACTGAACTTGATCCTAAGCAATCAAATTGTTGAACAACATGCATCCTAGGCATAGGGAGTGTGATAGTACATGATGCATCCATATATAGTCATATGATCTCTAACCACTTTTCCCAACTCATTGGCTAAATGAGAGGTACTTCCCAAGAGTCCCAACCTACAAGGGTAGGAAGTATGTTGGGGCATTCGTAGGAGAAGATGAACCATTCATCCTTCTCATATGCCATAGGAGAAGGTGAACCACTCATCCTATGCATATGTCCTTCATAGGGGGAGGTGAAGAACTCACCCTGTGCTCAATAATTTTGGGGTATATACTACATAGGGGAAGGTAAACCACTCACATTGTGCTCATACAGCTCCAAGAGTTACCCCAGGCCCCTAGGAGCTCCTACAGCTCAATGTCAAACTCAAGTGGGACCCTCATGGGAGGGTATTTCCATGACTCCAAGTCTCTCTGAGAATACTAAGAGCTTGGCCTTCCCAAGGGCTTTGTGAGGATGCCAAAAACCTATTCATTGGTCCTGATGTGTTGGAGCATTATTGTTCCTCGTTGTATCATATCTCGGATAAAGTGGTACTTGATATCAATATTCTTGGAGCTGTGATGGAACACGAGATTCTATGAAAGGTGAATCCGATGTTGATTATCGCAATAAATGATGAGGGTATCCAACATATGCTCAAATAGCTCGCTAAAAATATTCATCAACCAAATAGCTTCACAAGAGGCCATACTAGCCGCAATATATTCAGTGTTAGTGGTGCTTAGAGCAACTAATTTCTGCTTCTTGCTCATCCAAGAAATGAAGTAGATCCCAAAGAGAAACATCATGACGTGCCTTTTCTATCCACCACACTTCCATCCCAGTCAGCATCATATATCCATGTAGCCTTAAATTCTCAGCAGTGTACCTCATACCATAGTTGATAGTGCCACGAAGATATATTAAGAGATTATTTACAGCAATCCAATGTATATGATGAGGCTCGACCATAAATTGACTCAAAGTATTTATAGTAAAGCATATGTCCAGTCAGGAGTTTACCAAGAACATCAGGGACCCCACAAGTTGTCTACTTTTATAATTTTCCAATTCAGGACTACCAACACTTTCACATAGATTTTTGAAGATTAGTTCGATTGGAGTAGTCACATACTTACATTCCACCATCCCACATCCTTCTAACAAGTTCACAATGTATTTCCATTGAGAAATAAAAATATCACCTGGATTTTGCCAAACCTACAAGCTTAGGAAGTAATGCATCAGACCTAGGTCCTTCATCTTGAATTCAAAAGTCAAATCCCTCTTGCATTGATAAATGAGAGGGTATGCACTAGTCAAAAATAGATCATTGACATACAATAAAAAAATAAGTGACATTTCCCTTTCAACCTTAAAATATAGGTTTGGATCAACATAGCTCCTTGTAAATCTCAACTTCATAAGGTAGCTATCAATTCTCTCATACTAAGCCCTAGGGGCTTGGCTTAACCCGTAGATGGGTTTCTTCAACCTGCATATATGTGTCCTTAGATAGTGTACTTTAAACCCCTGAGGTTGTTCCAAGTAGACTTCCTCCTTAAAGGAGACAAGCAAAAAAGCAACCTTGACATCCATTTCATGTAGGCTCCACCACTGATTAACAACTAGAGAAATTATGGATCAGATAGTGGTGTATCGAGCAACTGGTGCAAATAGTTTATCAGAGTGAACTCCTTTCTATTGAGAGAAACCATGAGCCACTAACCTTGCCTTATATTTTTCAGAACTTCCATCAACTCTTTAATTTTGTAAATCCATTTTGATGTGAACACAAAATTGTCTTTGGGTATAGGAACCACTTCCCAGACATCATTCTTCATGATCGATTCATATTCCTCAAACATAATATCTTTCCATACCTAGTGCTTCACGATTGCTTGAAAAGTGCAAGGTTCAATTTGAAAAATAGTACTCATGGGAGCCAAGTATCATTGAAACATGTTGGGCTTCTTAGTTTCTCGAAATGTTCCTCTTGGAGTGGAATTTTTGTTTTCATCTTCAAGTGTATCTTTGAGCCATAGATGTGTTTTCTATGAGGTATAGGGTTCACAAGTAGGTGGGTTAAGAGGATCCAACACACCATTAAGATTGGGCCTGGTTCATCCATCAGAGGTTCTTCTTATTTTTCAATAGCATCATCATCCTTCATTGAGATGGGGAGATATCTGGCTTTCTCAAGGGTAGTGTCTTCATCAAAGGTAGCATCTCTACTTACTTCTAATTCTCTTTGACCAGGTACATAAATTCTATATTACATTGAATTTTCACTGTATCCAACGAATACACCTTTCTTCCTAGAAGCTTCCAACTTGTTCCCTTTCTCTTTAGGCACATGAAAATACAAAGGTCAACCAAAGATTCCAAAATGAGAAACATCAAGTTTCTTACTAGCAAATAATTCCTCGAGTGCCTTCAAATCCAAAGCTTGATGAAGGCTTATATTTTAAACATTTATAATAGTGTAAGCATCTTCTCCCCACAAGGCTTTCGGTAGTCCTTGATCATAGATCATGGCACGAGTGGTTTCCATAATGGTTTAATTCTTTCTTTCAGAAACACCCTTCTGATCTAGAGCGTATGGAACAATTATCTCCCTCTTAATGTTTGCCACTTTGCAAAATTCATTGAATTCATTGGACTCATATTCGATTCCATTGTCAGTCCTCAATATCTTGATATTCTTTCCAGTTTGATTCTCCACAAATTCTTTGAAAGAGTGGATCCATTGGAACACTTCAATCTTCCTCTTCAAGAAATAAATCAATGTTTTGTGTGATATCTCATCCACAAATATTACATAGTATGAGTATCCTCCTAATGAAGTTACCAGAAAGCTACTAGACAGGTCCAAATGGATCAATGGGAGAATATCATTTGTCTTGCTTTCACTAGAAGGGAATGGTCCCTTTGTATGTTTCCCAACTGCACAACCTTAACAGACTCCTTCTTGGCTTATATGAAACTCGAGCATTCATGTGACCATATTGCTTACCCCAATAAAACTTTATAACATAAGTGGGAAAATCTCTGGTTTCATAGCTCACATTTAATAGAGGTATCACTTGTTAATGCACCCAAAGGACTTCCACCAACTTGATAAAGACCATCAACCCTAAACCTAAGAATAAAAAATCTTTGAAGTTTCTATGCAATACATGTACCTTTCCATCAATGAAAGCTACCTTCAAGCCTTTGTCTTCCGTCGCATAAATAAAAACCAAGTTATTCTTCAATTCATGAACATACAAGACTTCCTAAGCATGTATGGTTTAACAATAGTTGAAGTGAAGAGTGACAGTTCCTAGCTCCTATCCCTCTTACGAGGTAGGTGGAAGTATCTCCAAGAATAATATTTATATTAGTTTTCCTCTCAAATAGATTTGGGAGGGCCTCCTTATATCTAATTAAATGCCTTGAGGCTTCTCTATCAATTAACCAATGATTCAAAGTATCCATAGGAGAGGAAGTAGATGGAGCAGAAATAAGGTAAAACTCATATTGTTTTTCTACAACATTATTTTCATCATACCTGGCATTCCTTGTCCTATTGGAAGGTTGACTATTTCCTTCTTGGGCAGCGAGCGCATTCCTTTTTCTTTTTTTTTTGTACTTGTTTTTTCTTTGATTATTATTGCTTTTGTAATTGTTTTTGTCATTGGTGTCATCCCTTGGAGGATTTTTCTTGTGAGGACACTCTCTAGCACAGTGATCGAACTTGTTGCAATTGTAGCATCTTCCTTTTCCTCTTCCTCTGAATGCCTTCTTAGATCCTTGACCCTGTCTCTTTCAATCATTCTTCCTTTTAGCATGTGCAAAGAAAGCAGTAGTTTCATTTACATTGGAGGATTTATATCTCTCCATTATTCTTGTTTCCTCTTGAGTTCACCTAACCAATAGCTCATCAAAACCAGGTATCTTGTCATTGTTGAGAATGGTGGTGAAAAATGTATTCTATGATCTTGAAATACCTCCAAGAACAATGAGAATGAGTTCCTTGACAACAATAACTTCTCGAATGGATAGAAGGTCATTCTTGACTTGATTTATTCTCATAAAATAGGATTGGATAGACTCTCCTTTGTCCATCTTAATATCCTTCAACTTGCTCTTCAGAAAGAGTATTTAATTTGCATTGTTCGCTTTGAACATCCCAATCAATTTATCATACATCTATTTAGAAGTTCCCATATCAGAAATTTATGAAACCAAATTCTTTTGAATGGAGTCAGTTAAAATTTTCTTTTCTTTGACCTCACCTTTTCTATACTTGGTTCTAGCAGTAGTAGGTGCATTTGAATGAGGCTCAACCACTTTACCTTGCACATAGTCCAATACTTCATTCTTCTCCAAGGTCAAATAAAGTGTCATATTCTAGGCATGATAATTTGATTTCTCATTGAGTTTATCCGTAGACTTGAAATATGAAGTAGCAACCATGGAGACTAGTCCTTGTCAACAAATGTCGTGGTGATTTATTTTTCTCTTGCTTTGTCTTGTCCTCGCCTTAGCTTTGATACCATGTTAATTTTAGATAACAATGGTATGTTCTATGCTTGCAACAATTACTTAAATGTAGGTTTAATAGCCCAATGTCAATTCCAATTTAATTTCCAATAGAAATCACATAAACCATTAATTCACATTGACAGTAACTATAGATAAAACATAGACAATAAATGTAGAAGACAAGTCAAGACAAGAGAACACTAATATTTGGCTAAAGCTAGGGGAAAATCCCAATATGGGGACTACCCTTAATCAATCCTTCTTATTATCAAATATTGAATGTTAAACAAGTAAAGAATGTTCAATAGTGTACAATGATGAAATTCAAAGTCAATGTGACTTGACTTTTGCAAATTACCCAAACGCATGTAAATATGATCATCTTGATGAAATTATGAAATTTTGTAAAGTTAATGAGAGTCAACATGCCCTAACTAGACATCAGTCAATGGTCAAGACACCTCCTTTTAGCTCAGTCAAAGTCAAACAAACTCAAACTCATCCTTCCTTGGAAGTCAAACAACAAAAAAAAAAATTAACAAAATGGCATTCAACCCCAATAAAATGATCAATTCAACCTGCAGTCAAAGAAATCCTGCAACTCTGTGATCATCCCTTATCAAACAACTCATCCTGCCTTGGTTTTTGTGCTAGATAATGTTTCCTACTAAGATAGGACTTTCCTAGTCAAATCACAGTTAAAAGAAACACATCAAAAGTCCAAAAGAAAATGTTGGTTAAGGTCTCCTCAAATGTTAACACAAGTCAAAACAAGCTCCAAGAACTTGCATGTGTGAAGAAGAATAGGCTTCCTCATATTTGTACGGACCAATAAATCAAGGAGACAGAAGAAATGTTGTGTTGTTGATGTGCCAAATGAGGTTGAGGGTCTCCTGTATCTATATGTGTTGGAGGGGGAACAATTTTTCCATTTTGACCCCAAACCGACCTTAACAAAATGTGATTTTGTGGGCTTGATATTAAAAACATATTTCTCCTTATCTGAATTTAGTGCTTCTAGGGTCGATTTCGGTCCTCTCGAAAACAGGATTTTTTTCCAAACATCATCTTAGGTCAATGTGCTACCCAAAGTGGAATTTGGCCCTAGGTTCACATTTTAACATGTACATATGTACAAATATCCAACATAAAAAAGTTTACAAAACGCACAACTTAGTATAATTTAAGCATGGTAAATAGTTACTAATGGAGCATCAACCATCCAACAATGGGAATTTCCATTTCAAAGCCAACCTTGAAGTAATGATGCAAGTGCATCTCCTTGTAGCCAATTGTTCACCTCTAGAAGGTCAAACAGACCTTTACCAATGGGAGTGGGTTGCCTTAATTTAGATTGGAGGAAGAGATTGATATTTTTTCTCCCAAAACCATTGTTTAAAGGTTGGTTTGACAACTAATATTGTACGTGAAGAGCACCATAGAATGAAAATTCTTTGTAGAAGGATAAGATTTGCATATGAGTAAAAGTAGTATTTAGAAGATAGAATCAATCCATAAGAGGTTATAGTCAAGAGTTGCTTTAATAATTTTTTACATAACCTATGGATTTGTAAGGATTAGTTGTAATCTAAAATTTTCATCTTCCGAGTATTTATGTAAGCCTTCAGTCATGGATTAAAGTGTGGTCATGAAAAAGGAAGACCCAAACCATGTGAAATTAGGCCAAGTATAAACTAGTGAATTTAGCTAAAAAAGGGAGAGGATTTAGAAATTAGAGGTAGGTACATATTTCAAAGAAATTATATATACATAGTTTTGTTGTAATGAGATCATTTGTTTATTCCTTTAGATAGTTTATATCCCTCTCAAATTGATGTGTTTGTCTATAGGTTAATACATAGTATCATTGTGAGAAAAATCCTTTGTTCTTTGTGTGTTTAGATATTGTAGGATTGGACATCTTGCAACTCATAGTCATATGGTACTCATTTCTCTATAGATCTATTTATAACTATTTATGTGTTGTTGTGTGATAATGAGGTCAGGTTAAGCAACTGAATCAAAGTAGTAGTCTATCAAAGGTTGCTGACTAGCCTTCTAATGTTGTAAGGTTATGGAGCAAACTTCCCATCTCAAGTTGGGTCATCAGTAATCATTTTTAAGTTTAAATTCTAAAAATCCAATATCCCAACACCCTACTCCTGAATTTACATAACATTTATGTTTGTGTTCAGACATAAAATTATTGGGTCTTTTAATTAAAAGGAGTTTTTCATAATTTATGGAAACTCAAAATCTTAATCAATCGACACTAGAACTCACGATCACCTAGTATCTCAATCTACCAAAATCTCAACATTTCAAGGTTCCATTAGCAAGTTTACACATATCGAATCAAGATGAGGCTTTTTTAAGAGTAGCATATTGAGAAATCCCTAATACCTGCTACACCAATATCCTAGAGAACAAAATTTACCTAATGAGAAAATTATCTATCTATCGAGATGTGAAGTTGTTTGTTTACCAAGATAACTCACATCAAGTGATCTATAAAATGTTCCACCAATGTGTTTAAGTTCCAAAATAATGGTATGTCAAAACCAAGTAAGGAATGACATTAATTGATCTAAAGGAGTATTCGTCATTTGAGATTTCATCTATATCAAGACAAAAACATACTAGGGAAATTTGTGAGGTGCATGTATTCCCAAAATCCGTGAGCCAACATTCTAGTATGTCCAATATTAGAGATGAATATAATTGACGAGAACTAGTTCCTTTAGGTTGACAGAAAGGCTTCCAGATATTGAGAAGCATTCTAAGGAGCAACAAACGATAGATATTTTGAGAGACAAAGTTGAAGTGTAGGAGGAAAAGATCCTAGTTGAATCAATTATTGTTATGAGATGAAAAAGACTTGGAGTCAAAATAACTTGCTATCACCTTTATAAAACTACTTTCTTAGCATGATGAAAGCCATCACAACTCTAAACCTCATGAAAACCACAATATGTAGAACTTAGTCAAACATCTTTGCTATCCTACTAATTAATATAAGGCCTCGAACCACCCATAAAAATAAAGACCCTAAATATGTACTAGCCTATTTTCATTCTAACAAAGGATAGTTATTTAATTACACTTACACTAATGCATACATTGTCATTGTAGTCCCCTACAAATGTAAAATAATTATTATTCTCATATAACTAAAAAAAATCCATAATTTTCAACTAAAATTTGGAATATGAAATTTCCTTTCCCTCTATTTTCTAAACAAACATAACATCCATGTTAATACAATATAACAAAAAAAAAAAACATCCAAAAAAATCTCTTCCCAAATACAACTATAAGAAAATCAATAAAATTATATATATATGAAGAGAAAAAAACAAACTTAACAATTATTTATATCTTTTTTACTTTTATTTTTGTTGTATATAATATGAGAGTATCTTGTTCTCATGGCTAGTTTGACAACTAAATTATAACAAATTTTCCCAAGCAAATAAAAAAAAACAAAATACCTTCTCACCTCACAGTGACTATTTTTAATATACTTTTATAATTTTTAAATTACATAGTAAATTAATATTACATCATACTTATATTTTAATATGTCACCGATTAAAGAAAAAGTAAACCAACTGTTATGTAAATTAATTATATTTAGAAGTGGTCCAGTCAACCTAAAAACTTTCTAATGTCAAGATACAATTTAATTATAGATAAATGTTATAAACATTTAAAAGATATTTGGTCCCATTGTGCTTCAGATAGCATACCTCCATATAAAGTGAAAGTCTAATGTTGACCAGTGAAAAAATATTCTATCTTGAACATTCAAGAGAATATATTTAACCTTACATAACTATAGCCTGCATCATTCCACTGGTTCTGAAATTAACTAAATGCAACAAGGGTTTAGTGAATATTATTAGACTTAAAGATGTATTTAATTAAATGTAATAAATATTGGCTAAGTATTGCTTGATTGTAAATTTGGGTGGGTAGTTTGGTAATTGAGAGGATGATTTATTTTCTTATTAATTTTAGTTTAAATTTAATGGATATTAATGATACGTTTGGCCATTTATGATAAAATTTAGAGTGAGTGTATTATTTATTTGATATGATAAATTTTATGGTTTTTGATATTTTAACTTAGTTAATTATTAAACATATTTTATATTATCTATTTGGATAGTAGTAATAGGGATAGTAGTAATAAAGATAAGGTTGGCAATTCAAGCACAAGCAGTGGGCACTTGGTGATGTGGAGAGATTTGCAATTTGGAGGAACAAAACAATGAGCTATTATGGATGTGACGAGATTCGCATCCAGGGTTGGAATTTGACGATTGTTAGGCATCTGGAAATTTGCTCTTCAAATGCAGGTTAAAAAATTATAAAACTGTCAAAAATCTGCCTTCAAACTATGAAAATAGGTTCCAAGTTAAAAAATTGTAAAACCATCAAAAATATGCTTTCATGAAAATAAGTTGGAAATTTTGAAAAACTTAAAACCATCAAAAATCTGCCTTCAACTTATGAAAACAAGTTGGAAAATTTGAAAAACCTCAAATTTAACGAACTGTTCTTTTTTAAATTCCAACCCTATTCGCATTTGTTAGGCACAAAACGATGAGATATAAAAATACCGTTATGTCACCTCAATGTTCCTTTTTTTATTCTGGAACAGTGAATACCATCAAAAATCTAGCTGAATATGGTAAGGCATAATACTTTTCCTCTTGGTGAAAATCATCTCTAGAACACTTCGAATTTAGGAATATGAATCCCAATACGAAAATCACAGATCGTAGGTATCTAATTATCGATATAGATTTATCTTAACCGTAAATTTAATTAAAGGTGAAAGCGAGTATCAAATTTTTCCATGTGTAAATTTTTTTTAAATTGTAAAATTGATAATTATATATAATTATATATATATATATATATATTATTTTTTGGATTTTATATAAAGTATATAAATTAAACTTGTAAGCCTAAAAAAATAAGATTTCAACCCAAATTATTATTAAGTATATGGAAAAACTAATAAAATGCGCTAACATATTCATTTTTTATTACAAGTAACATGGCTTTTTTTTTCTATTAGATATGGCCTATTCATTTTATTTTATTTATTATAGTTAACATTGGTTTTTCTATTAGAGAATATTCTATTTTTATTTTAAGAGGCATGTGTCAACTTTACCATTGATGACCAGATTTTACACATACTCTCATACTGCCCTATTAAAATGAACTTAAATTATTGAAGAGTTTTCCAACTCAAATTTATGATTTCCACAAATTACCAACCAAATCTAACCAAAAACTTCAAAACATTATATCAAAATATCACTAAATGATTATTAATTATAATTTTAAAATATATATTTATTACCTACATACCATATTTACTCATTCTTCTACATTTCTTATATTTACATTACTCAACCATCCTAGCATTATTATTATTTAAAAAAAATTTCCACAGCTCATCATCATTACCTAATATTACATAATTAAATATATATATAAAAAAATAACTTTACATCCACATATTTTTTCCAAAACCTAATCCTCATTACATGTTTTTACATAAATAAATATCATATAAAAAAGGAACTAACTTTACATCCACACTTACCATCTAAATTCTCAAGTCTCCCCTTTCTTTAAAGACTCTTATTGACAAAAAATTACGTCCCTCTTTGGATCATTTATCTGTCAACATGTTTTTAAGATTTCTATTACAGCGAGTTATGTCCCTTCTTTGCATCATTTATTTTGTCACGATTCAATTATAAAAATTTTAGGAAGAAAAAACTAAAACTAATTTTTTTTTATATAATTTTTAGTTTAAATTAAATTAGTTTAAAGATATGTATTTATTATGGAGTGTAGAATAAATAGTGATGGGTGTATTGCTAACACTCTATTATGTGAAGGTCATTATTTCTATGATTTAGACAACTTAGATACTTGAATAAAAAAATTATATATTCATTACTTATCTAACATTAAATTACCCATCATTAAAAAGCTATAAAAAACAATCTTGTATATTCATTAAGAAGTTATAGAAAACAAACTTACATCTTTTAGTTTCAAAGTGGAATTTTTGTATGCCCACCATCAAGGGATCACCAAAAAACTGTAATGATTTCATGTAGAATTGAAAGCTCTTTTTAACAAGAAGTTGGAATTCATAAACTAAATCAAGTTGGTGACGTGTTATTTAGCTATTGTTAGCATTATGATGCATATGTTGTACTTGATGGCAACCCACTCATCTCAGATGTTAAATGATAAGTGCAGCAATGTTATTTTCTGGTTCCGCAGGAGCAGCGATCAGAAGATGCGGTCATCGGCAGGTTGCGCAGGAGGACCGTTGAAAAGATGTGGACATGTTCCCAGGTCTTTAGCACAAAAGGTGCGAACCAAAAATGCACAAACTTTCATGCAGAGAAAATCGCGCATCTTATGTTTGGTCCATGGTATTTAGTCCGACGTCTTTGATCCTATGGTTTTGGTCCGTGGTTTTGCATCTAAAATATTGAACCCAGGTTTTGGATCCATAATATTGTTTCTCAATGGTTTTGATCCATGGTTTGAGTAAGGCTTTGGCTATAAAAAGGGAAAGGAGATCAGTTGGCAAAAAAAAACAAGTGTGTTGAATATTTTAAGAATAGTAAGATCTGAATTTCTGATAATCGGTTGGTGAGTTATAGTTGAACCTGAATCAAGAAGAAATGGGAGAACCATATGTCAGATCTACTGATGGGTCGAGATCTCTTTGGCGCTTGAACGGATCTGTGAATTTGACAGTCTGGGATAGATTTGAGGACTGATAAATTATTTATATCCGGAGGTGCGTAGCACCAGAGAAGGCATAGGTGTGAAGGTGTGCAGCACTAGAGAAGACGCAGGTGCGGAGGTGCGCAGTACCAGTGAAGCAGCAGGTGCGGAGGTGCGCAGATCAGAAGACGCCATGGGTGCGAAGCTGCGCAGGTCAAGTGAAGGACCAGGTGTAGAGGTGCGCAGGTCAGAAGACGTTGTAGGTGCGGAGGTGCACAGAGCACAGACAGTGCAGGTGCGAAGCTGCGCAGGTCACAAACAGCGTAGGAGCGTAGCTGCGCAGGCCACAGACAGAGAAAGTGTGGACATCCACAGGGTACTACTGGTGAAGTTGCGGACTTTTCTTGAAGTATATTTTAACTGATTTTGTCTATTGCTGCAGTGTCCTGGGTATAGACTTGGTGTCTAGTTACTGGTATTGTTTGTCTAATTACAACATTCTGAGAAGTTATTGATTAATTGATTGATGCACATATACTTGATGATTACTTGGATCTAGTTTGAAAACTGATGAAATGTGGTCCCTGGAAGGAAAGAGAAGGTAGTAGCCTTCTATAGGTCGGCACCTACATACTAGTATCTTAGCTAGTACAAGAGCTAAGAGGGTTGTAGCTCTCTAAATGTTGCAACCTGCGTACTGGTAAAGGACTGCACCAATACAAAATCATTGTAAAAATAAGTTTCTAATTGAAAGAAGATAGAGATATATTGTAGCAGGTGGTTTTCACCCACATTGGGTTTCCACCTTATATCTAGCGTTCTTTGGTGTGACTGTCTATGTCTCTTGTTCCTGTTCATTATTATATGGTTCTGACATACAGATTAATGGTTAACATCTAAGGAATAAATTACATTAAAATCTGGAAGGTATATGCAAGTTTCTTTAGTTAGATCTGCAAGTGGTTATTGAAAAAGATTTGATAATACTGATTCACCCC
>APFE031326518.1:0-23708 GCA_000404065.3 Pinus taeda | reverse complement strand
AATCATGACTAGAGAAGCTCAAAAACAAAGAAGTATGACTGGGATCATGAAAAGAACCTACAATAACTTTTTTGCTCTCGAAAATGAAATAGAATGTTTTATTTGTAACAACTTCGGTCATGAAGATTTTAAATGTAGGAGTAGGTTTCGGCAGACAACTCAGAAGGAACAAACCTCAAGTTCCAAAACATGGAGAATGAAAGAACCACAACTAGAAAGGTGTGGTATAGCCTTATATGCAGAAGGGCAAGAAAATCAATGGTACATCGACAACAGATGTTCGAAACATATGACAGGTGATAAGGAAAAACTTCAGCCATATAGTACCTTAGAGAAAGAGAAGAATGTCTCATTTGGGAATGACACCCCTGCCATCATAAAAGGTAAATTACTGTTCAATTGAAAGAAAAAGTCAAAACTAGAAATGTGATGTTTGTTGATGCCTTAAAACATAATCTATTGAATGTCAGTCAGATGTGCGATCAAGGAACTGAGGTAATATTTCAATCAAATGGATGTAGTGTTCGTGATCTTGATACAGGAAAAACAATGATCAAAGGCATAAGAACTCCAAATAATTTATACATATTCAAAGAAGGACAACATGAATGCTATCTAAGCAAGAATGATGAACACTGGCTATGGCACCAGAGATTGGGGCACCTAAGCTTCTCACAAATAAGGAAAGCATGCAAATACCAGGCAGATCGTGGTCTTCCAGACATCAGAATTCCAGACAATACAATATGCAAGTCATGTCAGTTTGGTAAGCAAACCAGAACTAACTTCCCTGAGAAGAAAGGATCAGCTAGCAGGCCACTTGAGCTTGTCCATACTGATGTATGTGTTCCGTCTAGGAAAAGGTCACCTCGGGGAGAAGAATACTTCATATTATTCATTAACGACTATTCAAGGATGGTTTGGATAGGACTTATGAAGCACAAAGATCAAGCCTTCAAAAAATTCAAATCCTTCAAAGCTTTGGTTGAAAATGAATCAGATCACAAAATTAAATGCCTCAGGTCTGATAGAGGTGGGGAGTTTACCTCAAATCAGTTTTTCGATTTTTGTGAAGAACATGGAATAAGAAGAGAATTCTCTACAGCCAAGACTCCTCAATAAAATGGAGTAGTGGAAAGGATGAATAGAACGGTTCAAAAAATGGCTCGTGCTATGCTTGATGAGTCTGGAACTCCCGCAACTTTCTAGGGTGAAGATTCATTTGCTGCAGTTGTTATTCTCAACAAAACAAATGTCCAGGTGAAAAGCACTCAAACCCCTCATGAGCTCTGGTATGGTGAGACTCCTTCGGTGAAATATTTCAAAATTTTTGGAAGCAAATGCTATATCAAAAATATTGATTAACATCTTGGCAAGTTTGAACCTAGAGCAGATGAAGGCATTCTCCTTGGTTACTCTCCCCATAGCAAATCTTATAAGTGTTATAATAAAAGGCTTGGAAAAATTGTTGAAAGTATTGATGTAGTGGTTAATGAAGAAGAAAACACTCCTAGGCAGGTAAGATTTGAAGATTTTGAAGATGATGAGGACTATCCATCAACATCAAATAAGATTCATGATGAAGAAGAAACCTATGTAGAAGAAACCCATGAGGAGCCTGAAGAACAAATAAGGATAGAAGAAAAGACTCCATCCAGATACGTTCAAAAGAATCATCCAGAAACTCAAATTTTGGGGCAGAAAGAGGCAGGTATACAAACAAGAAGAAAAATTGCAGAAGCTTAAAGCTATTTGGCATTACTTTCCTCCACTAAACCACAAAATGTAAGAGAGGCATGCAAAGATGAATCCTGGGTCAAAGCAATGGATGAAGAACTTGAGAAGATCGAAAAGAATAACACTTGGGAGTTGGTTCCTAGACCAAAAGATAAGAATGTCATAGGAACAAAATGGATCTTCAAAAACAAGTTGAATGAAAATGGGGAAGTGATTAGAAACAAGGCCATACTAGTTTGTAAAGGGTATGCACAACAAGAAGGAATAGACTTCAAAGAAACTTTTTCTCCCGTTGCTAGACTTGAGGCCATCAGACTGTTCCTTGCTCTCTCTAGCTTTCAGAAGTTCAAAGTACTTCAAATGGATGTGAAATCATCTTTTCTGAATGGTGATTTAGAAGAAGAAGTGTATATTGAGCAGCCAGATGGATTCATCCTTGGTAATGATCCAAATCTTGTATGCAAACTAAAGAAGGATCTCTATGGTCTCAAACAGGCTCCAAGGGCTTGGTACTATCGTCTGGACAAATACCTTCATCAACAACATTTTTCAAAAGGATCATTAGATAGCAATCTTTATATAAAAATTGAAAATAACAAATTGCTAATACTTGTTGTGTATGTAGATGATATCATCTTTGGCAACAATGAAGAAGCTATGAGTCAAAACTTTGCCTTGGTGATGCAGAAGGAATTCGAAATGTCCTTGCTTGGAGAACTGACATATTTTCTTGGTTTAAAAATCCAACAAAATAAAGGCGGTATCTTTTTATCTCAAACCAAGTACCTCAAGAAGATCTTGAAGAAGTATGGCATGGAAGATTCAAAACCAGCATGTACTCCTATGGTAATAGGATGCAGTCTCAGTGCAAATGATGAATCAGCAGCAGTGCATCAACCAACCTATAGATCCATGATTGGAAGTTTTCTCTATTTAACAGGTACCCGACCAGACATCATGCATGTAGTAAGAATGGTTGGAAGATTTCAGGCAAATCCTAAGGAAACTCATCCTGAGGCAGTAAGGAGAATTTTCAAGTATCTTCAAGGAACTCAAAACTATGGCCTATGGTATCCTAGAGATGCAGATCTCACTCTTCATGCTTATACAGATGCAGATTGGGCTGGAAGCATGGATGACAGAAAAAACACTAGTGGTGGTGCATTCTTTATGGGTTCCAGATTAGTATCTTGGTTCAGCAAGAAACAGAGCTCTATTGCTTTATCTACAGCTGAAGCAGAATATGTAGCTGCTACATCCTGTTGCACTCAACTCCTTTGGATGATGCAAACCTTGCAGGATTTTCAAATCACTTGTACACCACCTATCTCCATCTTATGTGATAATATAAGTGCAATCAGCATTTCAAAGAACCTATTCATGCATTCAAACCAAGCACATACTGATCAAGTATCATTTTCTCCGGGAACAAATGCTGGAAAAAAAGGTCAAATTGGAATATGTTCCCTCCAAGGAACAAGTTGCTGATATTTTCACCAAACCACTACCCAGGGACACATTTGAATACCTCAGATAGAAGTTGGGGGTAGTTGATGCATCATCTTGTTGTTGAAACCTGTCTGTTTTAGAGAAATATGGTTGTATGCGAGTTGCATGAGGAAGATCCGTGTACATACGCTGATTTATGCAGATGCAGTCGCATATATGATGGTTTGAAGGAAATCAGCAGGGACAGACTCTGGCTGAAGAGAGTTTGATATGGGTCTGACAGAGACCATCTGGCATAGGTTCAGGGGGAGCAGATAAACTTCTGATAATGCATTGTTGGCATTCCATTAGAAGCTTTTGTTTTGAGTACACAAGCTGTTTTGGGTTTAGGTGGATCAGCTGCAGAAGGAGAACAGAAGGAAAACATGGTCGTTGATCTGTAGAGTGATTATGAGATGTTGCTGATATCAGTTATTAATGGCTTTCATAAGTCTTTCTATTTCATCTCTATGTCATATATATCATTTATTGTCAAGGTCATGTAACGACCTATTTTGGTTTCCCCACTATGCCTAGGATGAATGATGTAATGTACTTGGTTGCCTCATGTAAATTTCTGGTGTATCCCCACTTGGTTGGGTGATGGATGTATGTATAGAGTTTTTTGGTGATAGGAAGGTATTTTATGATGTATAAGACATGATTCTTCTTGAAGAACATCCTTTTATAGAGATTGCCTACAATTCAGGGGGATCTTGGTCAGCACAGCAGAGCAGAGATTTCAGCATGTACTCAGGAAGAGCACAACCCTTTGCCCTTGATGACAAAGGGGGAGAATGACTTTGAGGATCTTGGGGTTGCCATCAAGTCAAAAGGAGGAGATTGTTGGCATTATAGCATAGGTTTGGTGCTATGGCATAGGTGTTGTCCTTGATGGAAACTCACTCTGGTGACAGATCATAGTTCAGACACTCAGAAAGAAGAAAAAGATATATACACAGGTTCACTTTGACGAAGCCGCGTATACACATGGGTTGGATGTTCCCAAGGCGCGTATGCATATACACGCACTTTCATGCAAGGAAAAGCATGTACATGTGGGAGAATTTATTTTTGGTCCATGGTATTTAGTACTTGGTATTTGAACTTATGGTTTTGGGCTATGGTATCTCGTCATAAGTGTTGATCCCAAGTATTGGGTCGATGGTATTGAATTGTTATGGTTTTTAGACCGTGGTATTGCGAAAGGCCTAAGGCTATAAAAGAGGAAGGAGATCATTTGGCAATGCATCTTCTGAATTATTGAATATGTGATAAAGTGCTAGGTCTGGAATACTATGATTGGGTTATGGTGCAGATCTGGATCTGATTGAAGAAGGAACCTGAGCGCAAGGAGAAGGATAAGTTCTATTGATGGGTCAAAATCTTAAGGTTGGAATAGTGGTATCTCTATATGATTTTGATCTGTGATATGCGGCGCACGCTTGATCTATAAATCTGATAATCCGGGTTAACTAATATCTATTTGAAAGAATGAATTTATAGATTTGTACGCAGGTTCAGTGAAGCAAAGGCATGTATACACGTTATTTTTGCAAGGGAAAGTCGCGTGTACACAGGTCCGTCTTGACAGAGAAGCGTATACATGTTGTTCTTGTAAGGGAAAGTCGTGTATACGCACGTCGGTATTGACATAGTAGCATATGCATGCAAGATTCTGAATAGTGAACTAGCGTACATCTCTTGATTTATGTTCTAGTTGCTTCTGTTTATTGCTACAGTGTTCTTGGTTCAAAAGTGGGGTGTGATTACTGTTATTATGATCTGGATACAGTTGTCAGAGAAGTGTTTATTTTGATTCAGTTTTGATTGGTGAAAAGGTGATTGGTTGATGCAGAAATTCTTGATGTTATTTGTGGATCCAGTCTGAAAATTTATGAAACGTGGTCCCTGGAATGAAGAGAAGGTTGTAGTCTTCTGCATGTAGTAGCCTGCGAACTGGTAAAGGACTGCACCAGTACAAAATCATTGTAAAAAGAAGTTTATAATTGAAAAGATAGATACGTATTGCAGCAGGTGGTTTTCACCCACATTGGGTTTCCACCCACATTGGGTTTCCACCTTATATATTGTGTTCTTGTGTGTGATTGTCTTCTGCTCTATTTTTTTGTTCCTGGTTACTATTTATATGATCCTGAAGCACACATTAATGTTCAACATCTATAGAATATTTTAAATTATAAGTCTCTATGGTATATGCGGGTTTCCTTATATGTAGTTGCATATATACGCCTTTTTCTCTAACTGAAGCAGCGTATATGTTTTGGGTTTGAAAAAGAAAATAATTGACCAGATAATATTGATTCACCCCCCCTCTCAGTATTATTTCCAACACTCGGAGGATAAAACACACCATTATTTTTAATGAGTTGTGGAAAGGGTTTTGTGAAGGATAATGAGACAATGCACTTGAGAAGCCCACTTTAGACAATAAGCTTGTGATTTGGGAAACAAGAACAAAAAGGCATATGTTTTGATTGTAGCCTCCATAAATAAATATGTGATTAGACATATTTTTCCATTTTCAAATGCATTTGAATCCTGAAAGAAGTTCAAGGAATTGTATGAATCACACTCTGAAATTGAAATTGTTCAATTGATGATTAAGGTGTTCAATATTGAGTTGAAAAATGATGACTCTCTTTCCTTCGCATCAGAAATAAGATCCATTATACATGAACTAAAGGCCACTGGTGTTGAAATAGATGTTCCTCTCCTAGTCGATGTCAAGGCACTATATCCCACCTTTTCACATTATCTTGAGTCATTACAAGCAAGTGGAAAACTTAAGAAGAATTCCTTTGAATCCCTTGAGAAGAAATGTTCTGAAAGAGAGAAGTCTTTTGGGAAGAAGAAAACTCCTCAATCTTCTGAAGAAGTTGTGTTCCTCGCACATAAAGAGAAGAATTATGCATGAGATTCTTCTAGAGGAAGAGGAAGGAAGAATTTTAGTGCTAAGGTTGAACTCATTCATTCTGATTTGTGTGGCCCAATTATTTTTCCTTCTAAAAATGGTAATAAATATATGATGACATTTATTGATGACTACATCATAATGTGTTGGGTTTATTTATTGAAGAACAAATTTGAAGCATTTGAAAAAATTAAGGACTTTCATGCATGCATTAAAAATGATGCATAATCTCATATTGGATTTATTCATATTGGTAATGGAAAATAATACACATCAAATGAATTTGAAATCTATCTTCTCCAACATGGGATCAAACATCAAATAACAATGCCTTATAATCCCCAACATAACAAACTAGCTGAAAGAATGAACAAGACAATCTTAAATATGGTATGTTCCATGATTCTTTTTGAGAATGTTAAACTGATGTTTTTGGATGATGAGTGGTACTTCTTGTGTATATAAAGAATAGGTGTCCATCTAATGCTACAAAAAACAATACTCCCTAGGAAATATGGTATGGGCACATTCCTTCAATGATCCATCTCAAGGTTTTTGGTTCCATATATTATGCCTTGATACCTGAGGAACAATATAATAAACTCGATGTAAGGAGTCACAAATGTATCTTCTTGGCGTATTCAAATACCTCCAAATCATATCGTCTCTATGATGAGATGAATAAGAAATTTATAATATATAAAGATGTGATCTTTCTTGAATCTTCCAAGACTGACAATGTTGTTGAGCGACCACTTGGTCGCTTG
This sequence comes from Pinus taeda, assembly GCA_000404065.3. NCBI lineage: Eukaryota > Viridiplantae > Streptophyta > Pinopsida > Pinales > Pinaceae > Pinus > Pinus taeda. Next base: position 16,781 of record APFE031326518.1, on the reverse strand, counting down.
GATAAATTCAAACATGCACAATATTTTCAAGGGTTCGATAATGAGATTCCACATCTTGAAGAGGAGATCCCTATATTGGATCAATCTATGGAATTTTTTTTTGAAGCACTCTCTCCCTCACATGAAGCTCCAACCAATCATGACGCTTTGAGTGATGTGATTAATAGAATTGGGAGACTAAAAATTGATTCAACCCTATATCACTCAACTGAGAAACCTGAGCCATCTCAGAAAGGTCCTCCAAAATGTCCGACAAACACAATTGAAAGTTTTTTTGTTGATGAGGTTGGAAAGACAAGAACAAGAAGCTCAACAAGACAAACTGGAGGTGATGTAGACGGTCTTGACTCACCTGTTGATATGGATGTTTCTTATGATTGTGAACTGAATTTCTCTACATAATTTGAACCATCTTCTATCAAATAAGCCACTTCTCATGATGAATGGAAAGAAGCAATGCATAAAGAATATGATTTTTTGATAAAGAATGGCACTTGGAAGTTGGTTTATCCTCCATTGGCAACCAAACCAATAGGCTACAACTCGGTCTTCAAAAATAAGTATAAAGCATATGGCTCACTTGACAAGCACAAAGCCAGGCTTGTGGAAAAATGTTTTGCACAGAAGGAAGGGTTCAACTAGGCTTTTCCCCCATAGAAAATGGGTCTACCATGAAAAAACTCTTTGCCTTAACAACTCATAACAGTTGGAAAGTCCATCAAATGGATGTAAAAACTTCTTTCTCAAATTTATATCTGAGAATTTTTTTATGTCCCAACCAAAAGGATTTGTTGTGAAGGCTTAGGAACATAATGTATGAAAACCTGTAAAATCCTTATATGGCCTGAAGAAAGCACTATGGGCCTGGTATGGGAAATTAACTAAGCATCCTCTGAAACTTGATTTCAAACATTATGATCTTGATCATGCAACTATGTTTGTCAACAAAGTTGGAAAAACAATTGTATATCTTGTGGTGTATGTAAATGATCTTTTGACGACAGGGAATAATGAGAGCTCCATTAAATCCATAATGAAAGAATCGAGGAAAGGTTATGAAATGACATATTTGGCTATGTTCACTACTACCTTGGGATTGAAGTAACCCATCTAAAGTTTATATTCCTCTCTCAGAAGAAGTACATTAGATATCTGTTGAATAGGTTCGACATGGCTGAGTGCAATCCTTTGACTACTCCAGTGGAATAGAACTTAAAGCTCACATCCACTAAAGGAAAGGAATTAGATGATGAAACAAAGCACATACAACTCATAGGAAGTCTCAACAACCTGACTACTACTAGAACAAACATTTCATTTACTATTGGAATCCTCTATAGGTTTATGCAAAATCCTTTTGAGGGTCATTGGTCTACTTCAAAAAGAGTTTGAAACTACTTGAAGGGAACTCAAGACTTTGGACTCAAGTATACACAGGTTGGTGACTTCAGCTTGATTGGATAATCGGATTCAGATTTCAATGGAGATAAAGAAATGGGGTATCCACTTCAAGTTATGTTATGATTCTTGGATCAGCAGTTGTCTCCTAAATGTCACAAAAATAGTCAGTTCTAGCATATTTCATAAATGAGGTAGAGTATGCGGCAGTAACTGAAGCAAAGAAAGAAATTATGTGGCTTGGGAAAATTCTGGAAGATTTGCAAGAGAAACAAGTACATTCAACTCCTCTTTTGATTAAAAAAACTTCTAAAATAAAGTTGGATAAGAAACCAATGTTCCATGATCGAACAAAGCATAAAAATAAAAAATACCATCTCATTTGACATCATTTTGAGGCCAAAACAATTCACCTACAACATTGTTCCACAAATGAGCAGATTGCATACATCTTCACCAAATCTCTTGGAAGGGAAAAGTTTGAAATATTCAGAATGATGCTTGGAATCACCCACATCCCTTTAGGTTAAGGGGATAAATGTTGACACCTAATCTTTGGGATTAGGAATCTTATGTAGATATTATAAATAAAAAAATAAATGGAGCTCGAAGGAAAAGAGATATTGGGAGATGAAACCTAATAGTCTCTATTTCCTTACATATAGTCATATTCTATCTGAATGCAAATACAACAAGTTCATTCAGAGTTAATCCTAGCCCGATACTTTGCAAGTGTTTTTAGTTCATCTTCTTTCCTATCTTCCTTGAGGATCACCGTGTTATATTGAGATAGTACTCCTTCTAATGAATATAATTCATGGAAAGGAAAAATATGTTTTAAAACATCCATTTTATCACTACCTAGCTCATAGAATGATTTTCTTATGATAGGCCCATGAGAAGGTTAAAAGAATAAGGCTTGATTAAGAGGGCCCAATAAAACTCATCAGTGTCTTAGGAAGGCTCCGCTATTCATTCTTATCAGAAAATTCACTATGATAAGCAGCTCACCTTTGGTTCAACGTAGTGGGAGAAACCAAAGGCAGAAGGTGGAAAGCTTCACGCTTCAAGCTTGTGTCATGCACTCCAAAGAAAAGAGAGGAAAGCTTACAAATGGAGTTTGACCAATCAAGGGTGAGGGGATATCTCCTTCAAATTCCCTACTATGTCATGTTCTCAAATGATGGGTCTAAGGAAGGAAAGGGTGCATGAGCGCATTAGAAAGGAGGGAAGGTGAAAGGTTCAACCTTCAGGAGGGAAGAACGAAAATCACACACATAAAATCATCAATAAAAGCCAAAATAATACACAAGAATCATGAATGAAAATCACAGCTCAAAACAACAATAGAGACAATTAGTTATAAGTGCAACAATTAAAATGATATCTTACGATACTTACAACACAAGTTATGACAATTGTGATGATTGTGACCAAAAGGTGCACTAAGTTGTAGGAAATACCATATGATCTAGAAGAGTGTTTCAAAAATAAATTTGATGGTGTGCAAAGGTGTGACACATGGAGGCATGAAAGTGACACTTACAAAATGTGAATGACCTTAAAAGTGAAACATGTCAACCTGAAGATAACATGAAAATGACACTTATTAAACTGAAAATAATTAAAATTTACAATCATAAATGTGAAAGCGATAATTGTGAAAGAGAAAGTGCACAAAAGTGACAATTGAGAAAAATCCTTGAAATAAAAGTACAAATGCAACCAAACTAAGGGAGACTAACGATGAAGATGTGCAATGATTGTCATCATGATTTGAGTATAGCAGGAGAAATGCCATGATAGATGGTTCTCTTTCTGTTCAAGCTTGCATAATTTAAGTGTTCTCATGAACTCATCTTATGCATGTGAGTGAAAGTGACTTGACAATTTGAAACTAGGAAGAAGACTTAAATGATTTAAAAAAAAAATCAAATGAACGTGGAGTAAATATAGAGTGACAGACTGTAAGATACTTAGTAGGTTCAAAAGTTCAAGTGTGAGAAAATTAATGGAGCGTGTTGATCACAGTGACAACAATTCCTTATTACATTAAGTAGACTAATACACATGTTCACCGAGGGAAGCCAAAGTGGATTGTAACCTTGCATATAGTGCTTGTTGCTCAAAGATGAAAATTTATTTAAAAGGGCTATGACATGTGAAGGCTCTGCAATCGTTATCCATTTGAGTTCAATTCCTTTAGGTTATTCATTCCTGCTAGATTATTGTCAGTTATAGAGGCAGGTTATGTTGAAGAAGAGACATAGAGACAACCTGTATGAATCTTGTCATCATTACAGAAGCAAAGTATTCTTTAAGTTTATTTCCCAGTGATCAAACCTCTTATACATGAAAAGGAAGATAAGGTTCCCATTATAGTAGTAAGGAAATATAACCATAATTTCATATACCTCCACAGATAAAGTGTAGTGTTTCTAATCTTACAATCATAGATTGATAAATTTATGTTCTAAACTGAATGCCAATAAATTCACCCAAAAAATACAATATACAAACTCTCTAGGAGGAATATCTAATTTGAATTAGGTTGAAGTTCCATGTGCATGTACCCAATTAACTACAAAATAATTTTCCCTAGATGGTAAGTAGGTCAAAATTAGACCCAGAGACACAAAATTAGTAAAATATCAAATAATGTGGTGGACTAGAAGTAAGTGGAGTTATAAATGAGTTAGAGCTATTTAATCACTCTCACATGAAAAATATTAACCAGTTAAACTCCAAAATTTGACTAAAAGTCTACTAACAAGGGGTAGTTAGGTAGAGGAAGTGCATACTCACTCTATGAAGGCCTATGCATGAGGTAGTATGAATTAATGGAGTGGAATTATCCATGTAATCCTCCAACCAATTCCTAGCCAGCATCAAATGTGCTCCCCCCAACTAATAATAGAAAACCCAAAAAATAAGAAAAATGTGTCAAATGATAGGAAATGTCTAGTAGTGAATGAAAAATGTGTCATATGCGACCCTAGTAATGTATGTCATAGGGCCCAACGATGGCTATATTATAGGTCTTGATGAGGTGCTAATAAAATTATACTGAGTGTAATGTACCCCAATAACAAGATTAAGGTACCACAAGGGGGGCCATCGTAGAATTTTGAAAATTAGTACATGAATGCATATATGGGATATGCAATTGTTTCTATTATGTATATATTTGTTATAATGATATATATTTTAGGGGTAAGTGGCTTCAAAACATGGCAATATAGTATCTTTATTACCAATAATTTTTTTGGTATAAAATGGTAGAAGTTTCATAAGTAACTATCAATAATTAGAAATGGAGTTGCTACTAAGAGACTAAACATTTAAGAAAAACATATGGAAAATTTTAAAAATAAGAGTAAATTTTCTAAGTATGATTTAATAAGTGGACAAACTCAAGATTTTTTAAATCAAAAGACTTCCTTGAATCTAGTATGAATTTAATTAGAATTTATAGCTCCACTTGACTGATGTGAACAATAACCACAACATCCTTTCCTTAGGGGTTAAAATCCATTTTAACAAGACCAAGATCATCAAAATTTAAAAAATATGAGGACATCAAAATGAAATTTATTTTTATTAGAAAACATGTAGTCACTAACAAGGTTGTCTTTGTCCAACTATCATTAACTCCATTTTATAAGCCCATGAATGGACTTTTCCTACAAAGTGGCCCTCACCTATGTAGGGAATAGGGATTTGGGCCTTAGACTAATCAAATGTAGTAAAAATATCTTTCATCAACCTAAACGACCTTACATAACAAATGAAAACAAATATAATAAACTAGGAAATCCTATCAAAATGCTATTATATCAATATAATAATATTATTATTATGTTATGAGAAAAAATAAGATGAGTTTCATCTCACCTCACTTTAATAAATACGACCAACATAAAATTTGGAATTATTTTGATCATAAAGATAGGCATTTTTTTTGTTTAAGGTTTGACTTTTCATTAATTTGATAAGGCATTACATAGAAGAGAAGTTTGTGCTAATAGTCTTCCTAGTGGGAAACCAAACCAATATCACAAGTTTAACAACTTGAGATTACATCTTCTTCACCTAATTTGCACATTAGATAGATAAAAAATTCTTCCAAAATTCTCGACTAGCCTCAAGAGTTCAGAGGCATAACGGCCATACTATGGCCAATTATCATAACAAAAATTAAATTTTGTCATTTCCTAAAAGATAGAAAGACTATTTTATAACCGTTCTTGCCTTCTAAATCCAAAGGAGATTACAAATTCCCCAAACTAAGAGTCACTTGGAGTTGCACAATCCATCTTAATAGGAGCCATAAGTTGTGTACCATCTTCTTGAAACTAGCCAAAACCATTATTTCCATTCTATACGAGCTCGCTGACCATCATTTTGGAGGAAGTGTGTTGCACCCAAAGACCAAGGGTTTGGCAGGTGGCTACTTGTGACCCCGCTTCTAGTTGTTTGAACAAAAAAACACCTCCTCAAGCTCGTCATCTTTGGAACTCACCAGTCTATCTCAGAGTAGACTAAATAATTGAGGGGAGTTTTCAATTTCCATGCGAGAAATTGGAGGAACCTTGTGAACTGACCTATGTATCAGAATCTTCCTGACTCGACCACTAGAAATGCCAACCTGCGATGAAAGCACTCACATTGGCTGGCTGGACCAATTGAAAAATGGAGAGCTGAGCGATTACTAGTAATCGAGTTGAGAACTTATGGCCCCAAAGAGACCCTACAATTACATCGAGAAGATGAAGGCCCAACATTAAAAACTAAGAAAAACCAATCCACCAACATCCCATGAACTAGTATACACCAAGTGTTGGGCCAACCACCAAGTGCATTACAAATTTTATAACCAACAACATGATGATCATACATGATTATAACTAAAAAAATTGTGGGATGGCAGAATTTCTAACTAGTAGTCAAGGTAGGTCCAAAAAAGGGTGCGACCACCCCATTATACGTTCCTTGGCCATGCACCCAAAGAGCCACACCTAGATATGATTACCTGTAATTAATATCCAACAAAATTTCCACAAGGAGGTGCACTTCAACCTAATCCATATAATATTACCCCACATGTGAGAATATATTGAAAAGATTCTATGTAAGGTTTGAGAGCAATAATAAGGCCATGTGTTTGCATGGACCAAGTGTCTTCATCATAACTATGATGTGCCAAAAAAATTGACACCTATCGTGGGGGTAAAAATAGGTTTCTTCTTAAACGAACTTCTAATTTATTTATTTTGAAACGTGGAACATTATGTCATAATTCATTTCTCAACTAGCAGTGAGGATAGACGTTATTATATATTATATGTCAATGTCAGTTTACTCATCATTGTTATTTGATAAAAATCATTTGATCTCGAATAATTAATGATTAATCGATAAGGAGGTATAATTTTAGTCCTTCCAAATGCCTCAAGATCTTGGTCATTAACCCATTTCCTTACATTCAAGAAAAATGATCTCTTAGCCAATAAAAATAAATTTTAGGTCTTACTCTAAGATAAAAAAATAATTTCAAAATAAATAGTTTTCAAGAGAGGAAATTTCTCTGGTGGTCATCATCGAGTTAACCTCTAGTGATTTCATGTACTTTATAATAAAATCCAATTTCAATCTCATATACAAGAGAAGATACTATCCCTAGTTGTAATTCAATAGCTCATCCAAAAGATAAACTAGCTTCATACTTCTATACTAGTAAAAGAAATAAATTATAACTATAACATGGCTTTTTCATTGACATAAAAAGTGAAAAAATGTATGACAATGTTCAATGGTACATAACATGGACCCTCTTATGGTAAATCTTGATGCTACATAACTTGCATTGGAATATGCATATGGACTTGTTTATTTTCAATTAACAACAATGTTACTAAAGGTATGTTAATATATTAGTTTATTATTATTATTATTATTATTATTATTGATTAATGTTGTAGTGGCTAAAGGTCAATTTGGAATAAGAGGCTTTCATTAGATTGTATTTTGTCTTGTTAAGCTTAGGATGATTGTGCAAGAGTATTGCAATAATAAAGTCAATATCGTTTGTTTCTTTGTTGAATTTAGAAAATATTTTGACACATCCCCTAGAAAAAACATTGGAATAGGTTAAAAGGGCTTATTGAGTTGAGCACTAAAGTAGTATGTTTGTATGAGAATACAATTGAGGAACATTAAGGGCTAGTTGGAAAAGTAGAGTTGTTCCTATTTCCTAACTTCTATGGCATATGCATTGACAAGTTAGAATATTGTCTAGAATATGTACATTGTATCAACACAAATCGCCTAGTATATTCATCAACTTCTTCTTCATGGCTAATATTGTTCTTATGGTGAGGCATTGCTATGACGTCAGTATGAAACTAAGAATCCTCTACGAATTTCTCTCTAGTATAGGTATGATTATGAACAATGAAAAAATGGAGTTCATGGTAATTAAATTAAAAATTATCACTTATGATACTTTTGTAATGAGAACAATAGCATCAAGAAAGTATCTCCATAAAAATATATTGGAATCGATATTCATCATAAGCTGAATTGCAACTAGACTGTTTGGAAAAGGAAAAATGGAGGGTGGAAAGGTTCCTATGGGATTGAAACGATCGTAATTAAGTGGACTTGTGGCAATGGGATAGTTAAACAATCATCCTTAAGCCTCTTGTCACTCTTGTTATCTTATATGGCAATGAAGTTTTAGGATGTAATATCTTAAGGTAATCCTTGAGAAAGACAAAGCATATTCAAAAGAATTTTATAACTTTTCATTTCAAATATAAAGGTAATACACTTTATTGTGTCCTACTTATCTAAGTGAGTATTTTTCCCCATTAAGAACACAACTACAATTATGTACTTAATATACAAGAACAAGATAAATGAAATCAATAATAAAAAGATCGTCGAAATTTTGTCAAACTCTAGCCAAATCCACTAGTCATGAACAAAAGGATGGAATAAAGGTGCCAAGCCTTGGCTAAATCATTTGGGAATAAAGGAAAATTTAATTTTGCAAAGTACGGATAATATTTAAAATTTTATTACATCTAAATTTAAGAGAATGAGTGGTGATATAAAGAATTAAAGGATAAAATAAAATTAAGATACTATTAAGAGGTAGTAAACCTTGATATAGAATATGGAAAGTATCTCTCTATTTTTACTAGCATAAAGAGGAAAATAAACATTGCTAAAATAACAACAAACTCTCATGAGTTGAGCAATATAACTGCACATTGCGCAATATTGAAAGAGTTTGGGATCAAAGAGTCTCTCCTCTATGTGACATTACAAGAGTTGAAGATTAAAATCACATTCTCTTAGAGTTCCCTATGTATACCCAAATTAGTGCCCATATCTTAATGATTATTTAGCATAAAAAATAACATTTTAAAGGAATACAATGATCTCTCACCTTTCTTAAGGTCCAATAGACCAATTATGGATCCAATGGAGGCTAACCAACATCATCATTAATGAGATCAATTTGTATAACAATTATGATTGTAATTGAATGATTGGCTTGAGTAATTAACCATATTAATTATTTTCTATGAACAGTAATTTTTATTTTGTCTTAAAATTTAATTATTAGATTTTAATGAATATGAATTATTTATATATAAATTGAATTATTATTATCAAAATATTATATATAATTTTGTTAGTAAGTTATATTCTATTATTGAAAATAAAATTTACAAGCAGTACCTAGTTATGATTGTGAGTGGTCTACCACTAGGGAAACTAGACCACTAATAAAACAACTTAGCCTCTATCTAATATTCATCAGAGCATGTGTTAGACTGAAGAAACAAAATGTTGCAATGTAACTAACATTGTTTTGCATTGTAGTTACTTAAACTATAGATATAATCACCTAGACAACTAGCATAAACAAAACTAAATTCTCGATTGTTATGACTATAAACCTTGCTATCAATTATAAACCATGGAAACATATGCAAGAACATAAATAGAAGTATTAAGAGGTAGAGGAATTAGCCATATCAATGGGGATTTTCTCTAGATATTTTACACTATTGGGACCTACAAACATGTGGAGACAAGGTTCCACCGTAGCTACAACATCCCTCAAGTCCACTTTCACTTTCCCAATCTCATCGAGATTCAACATGATTTCATTCTTGGCATATTTCTTTTCTAAGAGAATCTTAGCCAACATGGATTTCATCCTCCAATACAATTATATGGTAATCAAGTATTGATTTTTCCTCGCTTTAGTGTGTGAAAGGTCAGGAAACCATTGATTAACTTCCTCTAAGACTTCATGATCCTACATAAATTCACATTCACATACCAAATTCTCTTTCAAGTCTTGCAATTCTTTTTTATTTCTAGGGAATTTTGGTCTCTAAATTTATGGGCGGACATGATCATGTGCAACCTAGCATGAGCATCCCCCTCTATCCCATAATCACCCCTAGTTTAGCTACTATGGGAAGCTTGTCAATCCATCATGATGAGCCACTAGCAATTGGGGATAATCATTCATCCAATGCTCAATTATTCCAAGCATCATAGACCATGTTACTTACACAATAAGCCTAAAAAAAGGAGTCATGATGGCACTCTATAACAAATAGACATAGACCGAAAAGAATTTGGTGAAATCCCAGGGAAAACTCCCATCCACCTTCCTAGTTTATCAATGGAAATTTGGAAGTATGCATGTAGTACCATTAAAACCTCCTGCAACCTCATTTTTTTCACTCCAACAAAACTACAATAAAGACACTGTGCGTGAAGGGATCCTATGATACAACCTGTTGGGTGCATTAACCACTAAGCCTCAAAACTCACAAACATTGAGCATACTCCATGTTTATGGCTAAGGTGCAAGACACCTTTAGTCATGGAGCAAGGTGGAAACTCCTCTTGTAGCATCCCTTCTCACCCCATTTAGGGGTTTGAAATATTAGATGCCTATAGCATAACATTTTTCCTTGTGGCTTGATAAAGGAAATTATTGTCAATCATAGTTGAAGCCTTGAAAGGAATAGGGATGGTATGGGGACTTCACTAGATGGAAAATATATTGTCATGTTTGTTCATATAGGGGATTTGAAAAAGAGAAAAAACAAAAAAAAAAATTATTGCACAATATTGGGGTAGAAGGGTCTTTTTTATTATACATAGTAATTTATGTATTTTTTGGGGGGGGTTGACTTTTTTGGTGCAAGCAGGGGGGAGGGTGTTCACTATTCTAAATTCTTATCAATTATTACCAAATTATATAATTCCATCCATAAGTAAAAATTATGCTTCCCCAATAATATTGACCTACAAATACGCAAGCATAAATATTATAACATTATAATGCCACAAACAATCCCCAATATCTTGTTTCATGGATGCCAATTTACATCTAGGGATTAATTACTCATTATATTAGTATATACATTATTGTATATACATTATTTTATATAAACATATTAGAGAGTGTGTTAATAAGAAGCCTTGAATCCCAATTTTTAGTTTAATTTTAGTCATCGACAATCAAACAATAATGGAGTTGGATGTGATAATTACTAGCAATTGCACCATATGTTGCAAATGAAATGTCGTAAGACATAAATTGGAGAAGAATCATGACATAAATTCCATTATGTAGGTGCATATTTTGTCATTAACTTTTTGTCTTAGATTCGACGACCCAGATCACTGCAGATGTTGGGAGATTTGGAGGTGATATCAACCTCTTTCCCATTTGCAAACTGCTAGATCTCTTGATCTACCTCCCTCCATCAGATCGTTGGATGATTGTTAAGCCATAACATTCAAATGTTGAAGACGAAAAGTTGAAAAAAAACATAAAATGCACAAGAATATTGATTCACAAAACATCTTCATCTTATGTTTCTAAGCAAACGCATTTTATAAGGTTTTACTTATCAAATCTGATTAGTTTCACAAAGTTGAGTTTAAGTAAGAAATCATATAAATTGAAAATTCATAGTGCTCAAGATGAACCATGACTTTATTATCCTACAACTAGCTATTAATACTAGCTAGAAATGATTGTTAGATGTGGCACATCAATTCTTCATTTTTTTAGTAAAAATGACCCCACTTTCTTAAATCCTAAAAGTGGAGCATATGCACAGATCTATTAGTGTGTCTTCCTCCAAAAACTACTGAAAATCCATATTGTTATTAGGTGCGTGGGAAATGCGAAATTCCTCTTCCAAAATAAGAGGTTCATAGGGCTTGAGATGATTAACATTAACCACATTTTGGAGGCAAATCTAGCAAAGAAAATCTAAATGACATGAATTCACACAAACCTACTTATCTACTTCAAAATCATATAGGGACCATAGTAGATGGGCTTGAGTTTATGATGTCACATCCCCTTAAAACAAGGTTTCTATAGATAAAATTAGACTCAGTCATCTATTTAAAATTGTATAGACAGTTGATGTCTTTAATGGAATTATTTGTAGCAAAGGCGACAGAGTGTGAAGAACATCAAATACTTGGGAATGAATGTGATCCAATTTCTAAACAATGGAGGATGCCCTGTGTTGCTTCTTGTACTCGTGATGGGAGACCATTGGAGGAAGAGAGTTGGGAAGCTTGTATGGTTCCAACCACTCGTAACCATAGCAACCTAATTATCATTGTGTTGTAAGACATGCAAATAAGAATTGCACTATTTATTTTTGGTCTAATGAAAGCAAAGGGCTTGTAACAGGCTGCAGTTTATTACTTAGGTCTCAACATTTGGTTTTTGTTCTGGAGTGATTTATAACAAGTCTAGAGAGTGTGATGATTATCAAATACTTGGGAATGGACACAAGACAATTTATAAACAAAGAAGGATGTTGTTTGTTACTTAGGTTCGAACATTTGAACATTTGGTTATTGCCATGTTGTGATATATAGAAATTCTAGAGGGTGTCAAGATCATCAAATACTTGGGAATGGATGCAAGAAAATTTCTAAACAAAGAGGGATGTTGTGTGTTTCTACTTGTGTTGGTGATGAGAGACAACTAGAGGAAGAGAGATGGGCATCATGTAAGGGCCAACCACTAGTAACCATAACAACCTGATTATAAATGTAATGCAAATTTAGATTTGGAAAGATAGGCATCATATTGTTCATGAATTAATATTATTTTATTTAGCTTATTTGATGTAATCTACTACAAATATTTGCTATTGGAACTTGAAAGACCATATTTGAAGATTAGGAGGCAACCTATGCTGGAAAGGTTATAGAATCTATCAATTTGACAAAATGTAAGTGATTTATTTTTCTCTTCTAGCTTTGAATAACATTTTTTTTACTAATTTTTATCTTCAATCATTTTGTATATGGCATGGTTCTTCTCAAATTTATAATTTATGCTTTACGACGTTTCCTTTGCAACATCTTGTGTAATTTATAATATGTTAGTGGTGCAGATTGTACTTGAATTTATCAGGGCAGACCTTGCTATAATACAAATACCATTCATCCCATGCTTCATATCCAATGAATATTTAATAACAATTAAATTAAAATTTCAAAATTCTTATTTTGAGATTAACATACTTGTAGACATAACAAGCTCTTAAATTAGCATACTTATAAACATAACAAAGTCTTATGCATGTCAAACCAATTTCAAGATATACTAAGTCTTCAAATAAATTAATATATTCTATTTTGAAACTATTTTTTGAAAAAATAAATAAAATAAACTAATTTTTTAAATAAATATTTCGAAAATGAAATATATTATGAATTTATTTTAAGATTGGGAATGTCTCTTAAAACTATTTGTATTTAAATTCATTTTTGTAAGGGAAATATGGTCCAAGCCCTAAAAGCATAAAAGCCAAACACCTGTCCTAGCCACTAACCAGTAATTTCAAATGATGTAATTCTGGAATACTTTATGTGAATCAACCTTATGAATTCTCCAACACAACTCTAAGTCCACACCAAAAGGTATAAATATATTTCACGAAATTCTAAGTCCACACCAAAAGGTAAAAAGATATTTCACGGAGGGATATGAGAAGTAACTATGGTTCCTCTAAGAATTTGAATTGTTTTAATCTCCAAAAAGTAAAGCTGCTCGGCATGGATATTCACAAAATGTACCCTTCTGAGTGATTCACCCACCTGATCTTTAAATTTTGCCTTTCAACCCAGATTTCCATTAGATAATATCGACACATCGTTCACTGTTGATTCGAAACATGGTGCACCTCCTGGCTCCTCACCAGTAACTCCAACAAAACCTGGTTTAGATTGCTCTCGAAAGAGCTACTATTTGTATATTCGCACAATCTTCCCAAATGAAAGTAGTGTTGCAAGATTGGAAACCGGAAAACATGGATTGATGTTTCATTCATACTGCTAGCGGGAGTAACAGGGAGGTAAACGAGGGCAACCATATCTACAGTTGTCGGTCGGTGTATTTGGAGCGACGGTCGCCGCGAGAGGACTAATAAACCCGACTAAGCCCCTCGCTGATACCATGTATGAGCTATGAGTTCTGGTGCCCAGGAATTGGTCGGCAAGGATAGCTTGGATTGTCGTCATACAATGTCGATGGGAAGGAGCCAATCAAAGATCACGTCAGAGATAGAATCCACTAAGGGAACACCTTACACCGTAATGATGTATTAAAGGCGCCTAAGGAGAGAAAAAAAACCTGTCTACTGAGAATTATTTCTATTAATAGAACAAATATTATAGCAGTCTGAGTTGAAAATCGATTTTGATGCAGAGGGAGGTGTCACACAATATGTTCAACAATATGAAGTTGTGTACTGAAAATGAGACAGTAACTTGTATGGATACTCTCTACAGTTGTATTTTATAAATGTAATGCTAGTATTGCCTAGAAAACTAAGAAAAGGAATGTTGTAGCATTGACAATTGTCATTTCAACATTGACAAGTTTAGATGTTAGTGTGTCGATAACATTATAATCCCGTAAGAGTTGCATTTACAAAAAGCATTTTTAGGAGTGATTTCCTCAAAGATGGTTCAATCATGATAAGAGGGCTTTTTGAGGTAGTTCAATCGGACATATGGAACAATACAGTCTAAGCCACATGGTGGCGCAGGGTATTTAATGCGTTTATTGATGATCTGTGCCTATAAGAACATCGGTTGCCTTTATCATGAAAAAGTTAGAAGCTCAAGATGTATTCAAAATATTCCACTTTAGCTTAAGATACATAGGTTTTTCTTTACTCGTTTTTACACGACATTGTCTATATTTATGTTGTGTATCTGGTGGAATGCGTAGTCAATTCTACTCGTAAATGAGAATAAGAAAGAAACGACAAACATGGGATAATATGCAATATATAGTCACAATTTGTAGATAACACGCTTTTAGAGGATTTCAGACTACTTTATTGTTAATTTCAGTGACTACATCGTAATGGATTCAACAATTTAAAAGCAATTAGCAACATGCTCTTGAGCCAAGATAGTTATTCTCTCGTGATATTTTCTCTTACCCTTGAGTCCATCTACCTTTCACTGGGTGGCACTGTAAACAAGTTTTGGTAACTTTTTCCTCAGATATTTTGGAAGGTAGTGTGATGGGTTAAAGAATATGGAGAAGTTGAGAGTTTGAATTAACCATATATTACATCTCTTACCAGTCCATGCACAAGAAGATCAATGTAGGTTTCCCCTGACTTTTAAGAGCATCATCTTCTTTAAGAATTATAAAAGAAACTGTAAACAGGATTTGCAATAAGTCCAGGACACAACCAAAAACACACAAAATATTCAACAAGATTTCCTTCAATCAAATTATAACCAAGGATCATCTAACAGTTGTTAATCGTCAAATTTTTGTGTCAGTGACTCTGGTATCAGAGATTCAAACTAGATGTAATTAGCTATCAATGTAGTATGTATTTATGAGACGCAGCTCGGGTAGTTTGCGCCGCGTTCATTCGGGCTAAGAAAACTTAATTTTCAGTTTTGGATCCTTGCAAGAATTAGAGATGCACAGATACCATTCCTTTTCAGCAATTCCTCATGAGTACCAATTTCAACTCTCTGACCACCTGACACAACTACCACGGTGGTTGCACTTTGGACTGTTGAAAGTCGATGTGCTATAACTAAAACCTTCCGTCCTTTCATCAATTGGTCCATGGCATCCTGATTAAATACAAGGAAGGGCATTGTTAAGGAAGAAAATAAGATCAGACGAAAAATAAAGAGTAATAGAAGAACAAAGAGGGTATCATGGTTCGGGTCATGGTAACACCTGAAACAGGTTTTCACTCTCTGCATCCAAAGCACTCATAGCTTCATCCAAAATAAGTACACGAGGATCCATCAGTAATTCCCTTACTATTGCAATCCGCTGTTTTTGACCTCCTGACAGCCTCACACCATGCTCTCCAACAAGTGTATTGTACCCTTCCCGAAAATATGATACAAACTCATGGGCATTGGCCATTCTCTGCAATTTGTTGAGCTGAAAGTGGAAAATGTTTCAAATTTAGGACAATCCCATATTCATTGAAATAGTCAAATAAAGTAGCTAGTTGTTCTCTCAATTTGACAATATATGTCGCAACTTTCTAGTTCAAATCAAACCAGTTTTAAAACATGTCTAAAGGTTTTTGAAACGTACAGCATCATTTTCAATGTCAACAGTGTTGGCTCTACCTTTCAGCCCATATAGAATATTATCTGCTACTGAGGAGTTGAAAAGAACAGGTCCTTGACTCACAATACTTACCTACAAAATTTTCCAGTTCGTTTTAAATGAGTGCAAGAAAATCAACTTTGCTTCGGGGCTGGTACTTTCCCTTGAAAAATCGAGTATAGTAAACATGAAAAGAGATTGCCACTCATTTATATCTTATAATGATGCCTCATTATAGTAGGAACTCACATTAACAGCTGCAATAGATGAACAAATATTAGATAATATCGACACATCGTTCACTGTTGATTCGAAACATGGTGCACCTCCTGGCTCATGAAACAAGTCTATAGTCATTGCCTGCAACCCAGCAGTGCCTCCACACAATCGTGGTTGATGACTAGATGAAAAAAATAATACATTCCTTAAACCTGTCTACTCAAACATTTCGAATACTCCATTGGACCCAAATTTAACAGAACCACAAATCGGAATTACCTGTACTCCCATGGACCCAAATTTAGCAAATTCCCATAACAGCACCAGATTATATGCATGGCTCATCCAAGGAGAGTCAAGATGGTTGCACAGCAAATCGGGAGAGAGATAACAGATATGTTTTTGAGGGACAAGATATTACAACAGGCCATTCTTCCAGAGACTGCACTCGGAGCAGACAAGTGCTTATCTGCAC
>APFE031326508.1:38869-69810 GCA_000404065.3 Pinus taeda | reverse complement strand
CATGCCCCTAGCATAATGATGCAAATTGAGGTGCATGCCCCCCCCCCCCAAGCTTCATTACATTCAACAAGGTGGATGGAATGAAGGTTCACTTTTGAAATTTTTGAAAGACTCGACTTGGAAAGGGAGTTGTTTCATTTTTTAATGAGGTTGACACAGTAAAATAACTATCCTCATGGTGACCTTTGATCACAACTCATAAGGGATCATGAAGGAGAGATTTGGTTCCAATGCCCCCAGTACATAATGTACAACATCATTGAATTGATCGTCAGATGATGTAGCTATGGTAGGGCTTGGAGGCAATACCTCGCAAAGATCCACACTATCAAAATGTTCAGAGTTCTTCTTCATCTTTTTTGATGTAGAAGATATCATGTGACAGGTTTCCATTGTGGCTACTTCTGCCAGATTACTCGGAGGCAGAAGGGCAAAAGTCCCCATTAAGTAAGGGTCTTTTAGGAGACCTACTCCAATATTATGAACCGATTGAGAGCTTCCATGGATCAATGGAATGCTTATGGTAACTTGTGAACTGTTGGGGAGAAATGTTTGTTGGTCAACGATTGTAATTCCTCCTTGGAAAGGAAATGAAATCTTTCTGAAGTATGTCAACACAACAGCAGGCATAGCATAAATCCGGGACCTTCCCAGTAGGATGTTGTAATCAAGGTTTCCATCAATAACTTCAACATCAATCTCTACTGTCTTTCCCCCCAGTTCGACTTGTAAGTTACTTAAAATCCCGAATGGAGTGTATGTTCATCCATCAAATGCTTTCAACGTCGTTGACGATCGCAACAAGGGTGGTGAGCCTAAAGTTTTCCAGCAACTCATTGACATAATACATGTAGATGCCCCCTCATCAATAATTGTTTCATGAACAGTTTTGTTGAGGGCTTTCACTTGAATAAGGAAAGTGAGTTGAGCTGGTAATTGAGGGTCATATCCTTTATGATTAAAGGCCACAAGATTGGAATCTGCTGGGTCAATCCCACCTGTTTCTGTTCTGATAATAGAGCCTGCTTCTAGGAGGGGCAATTTTGCAGTACCTCAAGTGTCGACATAGCGAACGGTGATTGGGCCAGGTCCTCTGCTATATTATAATTATGTGCTACTCTGGCACGAGGATTAAATGTCGATTTGTATACTACTCCCTTTGGCGGCTTTATCGTTAGCTCAGGAATGATGGGTGGCACAACTTCGATCGAAGTTGTTGTCGAACTACTAGGTTGAACATTAGCCTTGTTGTTCGACGACTGTGGATTTCCATAATCTTTATTCCTTGTTGATATCAAAGCATCATTTTGGTGTTTTGAAATGGACAACATAAGCACTTGGGATGGGGAAGCATTGTCACTAGCAACCAAATTGGTTCTCGGGTTTGGAAACGGATCAGTTAATACTGCTGAGGTTTTTGAACTCTTAAAGAGTTTCTTAACTTTAGCTTTATGTGGACAATCTCTCGTCCGATGATCCTCATCGCATATCTGACACCCCGCAGGGGGTTTCCTTTGCCCAGAAGGGTTTGCAGAAGGTGATTTGGAAGATGACTTATCCTGCTTCTTCTTTTATCCTTTCTTTTTCTTCTTGCCTCCTAGTTGCTCTAGTTCTTTGCCTTTGTCAGTCGACATGGTGTTTACCTCTGAGGTGAGAAGTTCTTCATTTGCATTTTGACTAGAAACCGTACGAGCTTTCTTTGATGCAGCCTTTACGGTTTTTGTGCTAGTCGTACCTATCACACCATCGCCAGCATGAGAGTCTTTTTTTGATTTAGGAGGAGGAGGAACGGAAAATTCCAGTCTAGGAGAATCAGGGATTTTGTCATAGAGCGTGCCAGATTGAGTATAGATCAAGTCTAGATATTGCACATGGGCAATGACTTGCTCTTCAGTGATGACTCCTCCCTTTGCCACATCTTCTGTGATAGAAGGTAACAATGACTTAATAGACCATTCAGCTAACAGCTGATCAGGAACATATGTTTTTACCATTCTACAACGATGTCGCCACTCATGAATATGATCAGATATGTGAGTGGTTTTCATTTGTTTGAAATTGGTAAGAACCTCTATTCTTGTTTCGTACTTTATGGGTAGCTGAAAATGGGTTAAAAAGGTTGTGGCAAGGGTGCTGAAGTTATAAAATGAAGCTCTAGGCAATTCAATGTACCATTTTGTTGCCGGACCAGTTAACATTCGCTGAAAATGGCGAAGCCTAATCGAATCATCATTTAGAGTGTTGGATGAACACCACAGATGAAAGGTCATCACATGATTCGATGGGTCTTCACCCTGATTTTCATTAAATTTAGGAATATCTGGTAGAAGTTTATGAGGAATCGTTGGCCACCAAGGGGCATAAGCAATTGGATCATTTGTTAGTTGATTTAGATCTGGTAACTCTAAAGTCGCCATGAAGGGCAACTGTTGATTCAGGTTCGGCGAAGCATACCCAGGATAGGACGGTATCGCCTAAGCAGTGGGTCTTTGCATACCAGCATAATGCATTTGATGTTGATAACTTTGGTAAGGTTGATGAGAATAACCATTATGAAATGATTGATGTTGACCGTTTTGAATATACGGCTGCCCATACTTGCAAAGATTTGTTGCTCAGATCCTTGGTAAGCTTGTTGGAATTGTGGTTGTTGATATTGCACCAGCCATGGTTTTGAAACCATTTGTTGTTGTCCAAGATTAGCTATTTGACCAAGATGAGGGGTAATAGTACATGTTTTAACCTAGGTCGCTCCAGTTAGGGAGCCACTAATCGATGATTGTGGTTGTGTCGTGGAGACAGGAGGTTGTTGTGTTACGAACTAAGAGACTTGAGGTTGACATACAACAGGAAACGCTTGCACTTGCGAAACTGTCACAATGGCTGGTGTAGTGGGGATATTCGACACAGGTAGGCTTTGTTGCATTGAGTATACAACTCTTGGTTGTTGAGGCAGTATTGGCACCCAACCGCTAGATGTAATTCCAGCATGACCCGAATTGTGTTGCGAACTCCCATATGGTTTTTCTCTTGGAGGAAACAATGAAAGGGCATATTGCCCTCCATATGGCGGAAATCCAGTGCTCAAAGGAATGATTGGCCTTTAGGGATCGGACTACCTAAATTGATACTATTGCGAAGGATCAATTTGTTGAGACTCAACATAAGAGATTTCAGATATTATTTCGGACGAACAAATGGGAATGGACCATACTGTCGAAACAGTCTCTGGATGGACTCCATCTAGCAGTTGAGAGCTAATTGGGATAGATGGTATACCAGCGAACATTGTTGGAGTAGTAGTAGGAGGTTCTACTGCTGCCGCTTCAGAGGACACAGTCCTAGATGTCGACGGTTGTTCAGACATATCTAGCCTATCCAAAATATTTCCTAGCAATTCTATAGGAACTTGCAATGAAGCGAGACTAACTTCTGATGACGAAGGATATAGGGTGATCCCGACTCCAAAATGCAATGGAGTACTGGATGGAGGATCCTCCACAATCTCTTCTATAGCAATCAATCCAGGTGGAAGAGGTAGACTGTCAGGTCCGTAAAATATTTATGGTGTCAAAGAAGGTATAGATTTTGCAGTGATAGATGTTTGGGGAATAACACCTTCCGAATTAGCTGTAGATGGAGCTGATTCAGGACTAGAAGTGCTTACCGTCACACTAGGATCAGTTGTAATGTCCTCTTGTGGCTGCGGAATTTCTTATGTAGAGGTAGGGATACCAGAAATGGTTGGAGTAATCGAAGTCTCTGAGGATGTCAGAACACTTGTCCCAACCAAACCAGGGGACTTTGATCTGATTAAACGAGTTCGCTTTGTCCGAACTAGTTTCGTTTCTAGAGTCAAAGACGGTTGACTCATAAGTCTCTGCGAATGATGGGGTTTCGATTGACTTTCTTCCACGATTGCAGATTACTTGATCAACTCAAAATGGAGGGGAAAATGATTCTGAATTAAATGAATTTTAGACGCTTCAACACAACTTGCTTTTTCAATTTTTAAGAGTCGAGAAAAAGAAAAAGATGACTCTAGTCGCCTTATTTTTAATGAGCCTGAAGTGACAAGTGATCAAATGGACCTTTTCTTTTAAGGAGTTTAAAAGGGAACGAAAGAGACTACTCTGGAAATCTAGCCTATTGTGGTCTCCCAATATATACTTGAAGGTACGTGGGAGCACAAGTCTGTACTGGCACTTGTCATCTCAAAGAGGAGGAATCACCCAACCAGCAATGAAAGCAATAGTTACCAGGCTTTACGACGCCAGAATACGTCTCTAGCCTAGATTTCTAAATGTTCTGCGTTAGGTTCCAAAGCGTTTTTATGTTCATTGAATTTATTTTACAGTTGATCTTTCTTAATAAGTTTTCCTTTCAGGTTCACTGCACGATGTAGATATACAATTCCTAAAATGCAATCTAAGATGATAAACAATCATTTAATATTCTTTTTGCAATGAAAATCCTAGCTACAAAGGAAAGAGAAATGAGATTCTTTCAACATAGAGCAGAGAGCACACACTAGATGCACTATCCTAAATCAAACCAACAAGCAGTCTAAATGCAAATGCACATGAATGTATTTGTTTTCGCTTTCTTAATGTGTGAATGACAAAAAGAATGCTAAGTACAAATTTGAATCGTTTCAAGCGACAGTACTAACGATTTTCTTTTCAAAAAACGAAAGGAAGATAATGACGACACTTTGCGATTTTGAATTGAAAACTGCTTTCGACACTTGAAAATCTATTAATTCAAATCAAATACAAGAGTAACAGTGTAATCGACCATCAAGAACAATAGGATTCTTTTCTTTGACTGAAAACGACACTTGCAAAACTTTCAAATCAAAAGACGACAACTTGATTACGCTACTTCTTTGTAAAAGAGGACCATAAATGGCGAACAACGCATAAAAACATTTACAGTTCTTTGTACTATGGAGGCTGAATCATGCAAAGGAAGGGAGTTTCTACAGTGGTTTACTGATCACAGACAGCGAAACTCCTGAATAAAGCTGAAGAGAGTGAAAAAAAACCAAAATCTGGAAGTAGAAGAGGTCTTAT
This sequence comes from Pinus taeda, assembly GCA_000404065.3. Classification (NCBI taxonomy): domain Eukaryota; kingdom Viridiplantae; phylum Streptophyta; class Pinopsida; order Pinales; family Pinaceae; genus Pinus; species Pinus taeda. The sequence goes on along the minus strand of APFE031326508.1, from coordinate 64,735 downwards.
CTGATCATCGAACCTGTAACACAGGGAAGGTGCGATGCATCTCACCTACTACACACGGGAGGTGCGATGCATCCAGATTCCCAAGAGGAGAAGGTGCGATGGTCTAGGGATGAGACATCAATTGGGTTCTTGGTCATAGTTTGCAACTTAGTTTAGGGATTTAAGCTGAGAAAATGATAGTCAGTAAATGTAAATCACAGGGGCTGATCTAATGAGGCTACTCGAGCCATCGCCAGGGCAATTAGGATGTTTTCAAATCAATTGTTCAGTTTATAAACAAACCTGAAGATAGACTAAAGCAACATTGATCTACTTTTCACTTGCATAGAAAATGTAGTTCGAAGGCTAGCTGGCTTGACTTCAGGCTCCATCTGTAAGTTTATAAAGCAAACAAATATAGACAAGCAAACAATCTATTATCTCCCCAACGGAGTCGCCATTTTGTTATCGGGAAATCTAGTGTCTAGGCAGAGTTACTAGTCCCACTAAGACATGTAGCTATCTTAGAAACAAATAGATTAAAGTTACTTTCGCTTTCCTTTACGAGAAGTAGATAGGAGAGGAGAAAAGAATACCAACCTTGTTCTTTCACTTGGTTCTCTACTTGTTCCTTCTCCCCTTTGACAGATCTTTGTTGCTCCTCCCTTGACCACTCCGCTTCAAACAGTACCTGTAAAGTCAAAGCAGCATAATACCTTCAAAGTGTAGAGATCTGCAATCATAAAAAATATAGGACTAGATATATATTGACCACACACATGCATATATTAGCAAACATACAAGAATGTGGAGGAAAACTTGAATAGCTTTAATTATATAGAGATTAGAAGAGAGGATTACAACCCATTGATCTGACCCAGTGTCATCCTCCCAGCATGAAAGCCCTTCTTCGCCTCATGAAAAGCTTAGATCACCCAACACTATGATCTTCCACTAGGAAACCAACAACACTTCCTTACAAGATACAAGATTCCAGCCTCTGGATCTCTAGGATGAGCGATCCATATATAGATGATTGCAAGGGGGGTGAGTCAGCTTCTAGGATTTTGATTAGTGTCTTCTCTCTGATAGTCCTTGATTCCACTTGGAGATTGATGATCTCTTACCTATCCCTGGGCGAATTCAGAGAGGTAAGTCTCACAGGAGAAGTTTCTGGAAGATACTATCATCATCCACCTTGCAAACTGTCTCTGCCATTTGTCTACTCTCGCCCATCGCACCCTATATAAGGGCTTTTCAGTATGCATCACACTTTTTGCACTGAACAGGTGAGATGCATCACACCCTCTACACTAAGCAGTCTGTATGGTCCAATTTTGACCAGTTCTGAGTAGTTTTCTGTGGAGAACTTCTGGGAGATGATGTAATCAGCTGACCTTGTTCCTTTAGGGCATGAAACAACACTTTTAGGGACTCAAAAGCCCTTGGTTTATGGAGATATATGATTTGGGGTTGCAGTGCCAAAATATGTCTATAACAGGTAGTTCTATCATTATAGTGGAAATGAGCCCAAACTAACATCCTCGACCCCATCCAGCCAAACCATTTACCAAACTTCTATTACAAAGCTTCTAGAACTGGAAACTTCAGCTCTTTACCTAAAAAACTTTCCATAAGAGGACCAGCATTAATGGAACAAAGCTCAGTTGCTCCAATCAGTGCTAGGGACAGTGTTAATCCCTGCATATCAACATTAGGAGCATAAAGGCCATTGGTGTCGGTCTTATAAACTAGTAAAAATAGAAGTCTTTAGGGAAATGGTGCAAAATGGAATTGTTCTGCTCATGAAGAGGGACGCAATGGGAGTTTCTTCATGAAGGATAAGCATCTAGGGTTCACTATAGAGGTCCTCTAGGATCAAGGAACGGTAAGTATAGGGACAGTGACAAAATGTTGTGTAATAGATGCCCCCTAAAGCGTGAAGTCCGAACTAGAGTGAGGGATGAAATGCTTTAAGAATCAGTGTAGGGAACCATAGTCTACCATCAGAAAACCTACAAGCAAGTACAGATACATATACATAACCAAGAACTACATCAAATGATACATGAATCGTGGCATGGACGTAGACATCTAGACAATGATCATGTAAATGGATCTAGGTATGGGCACAGCCATCAGTCAAAGAGGATCATACTGAAACCAAGGTATGGTCGCAGCCATCCAATAATGAGAAGGATCATAGATGATAACTCATGGTATGGTCACAGCCATCCACCTAAAAGAGACATGCATATCAACATAACCATGTCACGTCACTTCACAACTTGGACTTTTGTGATCAGAGCCCAGGGCCTTGTGCTCCAACCCAACCTGATCAAAGTACAAATTCTAGCATGTGAATAGAGGTGTTGACGTCGAACATGTGAGAAAGTCGCTTGATTACCAGTCAATTATGTAAACTATTAACAAGCACGAGAGAAATCACCAATAATGACAATGGTCCTCAAGGTACTATCAACAAAATCCACAGAATGTGAATAAAGGAACTGAAGTTGAACACCTGTGAAATCACTCGATCGAAAGCCAATGATGTGAACTTGTCCTTGAGTGCAAAGAACTTGCCATTAGGGCATGCAAGGTATAAGGTACTAGAAGGGAGTCTCTCAGTCAACTTCCCATATAATGAGTTGAAGTCAACAGGAAACAACTGTGTCGACAGGAAGCGGTCGTCGGTGCAACGATTTTTAAGACACATGCACTAGCATCATGAATAGGTAAAAACCCTATTTCTTCTAAAAAAACACCGTTGAAACTTGAAATTTACAGGCCAAGCATGATTTTTGACTCAAATTTATGGTTTTTGCAGGAAGGAATCACTGAAAATGGTAGACTGGAAAGAACGGGAGCACAAGGATGTGGAAATCCAGGAACTGAATGATCCAAATTACCTGGAAGCTTTGAGGGCCTATGGGCTACTCAAATTCTTTCTCACACCAGGGATGCTGGCCCAACCTAAGTTGCTTCGGCACCTAATTAATATATGGGATATAAATCAGGAAATATTCATCATTAGTGACCAGGAGCTGGAGTTAGAACTTTAGATATATATTTCATTACAGGACTGTCCCGAAGAGGGGAACCAGTCAACTTATACGAGCCACAACTGATCGAGGCAAGGATATCCACATTGGTCACTGAACATTTCCCTGAAGGCCCTCAAATCCAAGAGTGGAAAATTGAGATTTCCAATGTTCAGGATCTGACACTAAGAGTGCTATTGTTGACCATCAATAGAGTGGCGGGGTTCTAAGCAGTGCACAAGACTAACAAGTTGAAGTTCTTGTATGTTATCGACTACACAGCACTGACAATATTCAATTGGATAGAGGCCATGAAGATCAACATAAAGCGTCAGCTGACCAAAGCTAAGGCGGTGGATCTAAAGAAATTTTTCTTCGGATCTGTACTAGTGACCTTTTTCTTAGGACGGGTACCATTGTTCTAGTACCAGTTGACTGAGATAGATCCTCCCATGCCATGCAACCCGCAGATGGCCCATTGGATTCATTTGATGCCCAGGATCACTGGGGGCTAGCACATGTCATACAGACCTACATTCTTTTCATGGCTACAATGACAAAAGATCACGTGGAGGAATATCCATACAGTGGCACCGACTTTCGTGGAGATCTGGACATGCCGCTACCAGATGGAGATGATTTTGACAATGAAGGTAAAAAATATTTTTTGAGATTTTTTAATTGTTTTTGGTATACATGTGTTTATAACATTTTTCTTTGTTAATGCATACGTTGGACTAGAGCACCCTGCTGGGATGTCCCCAATAGCTAGGCATGTCGCCTGCTCGATTGATGTTAGGAGGGGAGTGACAATGAGGAGGCGATTGAGAGGAACCTTGAGGGTTTGAATCGTGGTATCCTAGAGTATTCTCGGGTGGGAGACATCCCTCGCTAGTACCAGAGACACATGTTGGGAGTATCGAATCAAATATGTCAATTGTTGATTCGTGTTGCACGAGTTGTATCATGCTACCACGATCACCTTGCTGATTAGTTCCTAGGTCCAACACTTACATTTTTTTAGGTTTTTGTGCCACATATATATGAGACCTGCAAGCCGCCGATGTTATTTTGGACACACATATTATTTTTTGGGGTTCTTATGTATAAAACATTATCACCATATATATATATATATATATAATATATATATATATATATATATTTATATATATATATATATGTTGTATTTTCTTACTTACTATGGTACAAATGGTTTGTTTTATCTTTTCACATGTTTTGTAAATGTCTATCTAACACATAATTATCTAATGCATCTGTCAATGTATTCATGCATCTAGGAATATGATGATATGTAGTGTAATCAAAATGTCTTTCTAGTAGATGAATATGGAGATACATTCTCAATATTTGAGGGTTTATGACAGAATATTGCCTATTGATTTGAAGGATGACAAGCTGTGAATCCAGGTTGACAACCAACTCTCAAATGTCAAGAGCAATGGCTTCTGACAACAGTTCAATGACCGCATTATATTCAGCAATGTTTTTAGTTGTACGACCTAAACAGATACCTTGAAGGTTAGTCAACTCACTGTTAAGTTCATAAATAAACAATAGGTTCCAGGTACTGCAGCAAGCACCATCAGCGAAAATGATGTGAGGAGTTGCAAACATCTATAAAGCAAGGAAAACATAGTAAATAGGAAAGTTGTTTAAAAACTAACACACCAAACCATACTCCACAAAAATGAATGACACACAAATGTACATAAGTAACCATGCAAGATGACGTAAGCATAGTACTTCTTGAGGTAAATCCTATTTTGGGGCTTATCCAGAGGATTTCCTTCATCATCAATAAGCTCATAGGCTCCTTTTTGCAAAACATGTTTCACAATGTAGGGCCCATTCCACATGGGTTCAAACTTGCCTACCCCCATCTTTTCATTAGCTTGGTCATATAGTAAGACCAAATCACCCTCATTGAACGTGCGAGGGGAGACCCATTGATGAAAATGGGACTTGACCCATTTCTTTTGTGCTTCGATAATCAATGCAGTGAGACGACGAGTCTCATCCAGTCATTCTAAATATAAGAGGTGTTCTTCCTAAGGTGATGTTTCAGGGAGAAGTTCAATAGCTAGTTTGAGTGAAGGAATCTTGCATTCGATTGGAAGTGTTGCTTCCATACCATAGACTAGCTGGAATGTGTGAAACCAGTTATGTCTTTGGTCGAGGTTCGGTAAGCCCACAGAGCTAAGAAGAGCATGAGATGACAATTTGACTTGCACATCCCAATAGTATGTTGAAGCATTGTAACCAAAACCTTGTTCACATCTTCAACTTGGCCATTGGCCTGAGGATAATATGGGGTCCATCCATCGTGGTGCAATCCCAACGCAAATGTCAGTTCAACCATCATGTAATCTCTGGAATGGGAACCATGTTCTATGACAATGGCTTGAGGTATGTTGAACCAGGAAATAACATGATTAAAAAGGAATTGAGTCACCGTCTTACTGTCTGTAGAGTATGTAGGCATTGCTTCAACCCATTTTGTGAAGTAATCCATAGCAATGATGATATAACCATGCCCTCCAGCTGAATGAGGGTTACATGTCATATAATTGATGCCCCATTTTGCAAAAGGACCAACAATAATGACGGGGTGTAGGTGAGTATGTGGGGCACGCATCTTACGTTGGTAAATTTGGAATTCATAACACTTGTGAATAGCAAGGATGTAGTCCTTGAAAATGGATGACCAAAAACAACCAGCATGAAGGATTTTTTGAGCGGTAGAATGGCCAGACATATGGCCACCACATGCCCCGAAGTGGCAATCATTGAGAAATCTTTAAGCCTCCTCGATTGTAAGGCATCGGCAAAGAACTGAATCAACACCGACATGGTATAAAGTATTGCCAATAATATGGTAGGGTTGGGATTGATGTCGAATCCTTCGACGATCATCCTTAGTCAACATGGACCAGAACATGGAAGTCTAGAGATACATGATGATATCACCATACCACAGATCAAGGGTGCTACTCAGGAAGAGAGTATCGTCCGAGGGCTATTCATCTGCACCAGTAGGGAGAGACTTAGAAGGAAGGGAACAAATCAATTCTATGAAAACGAGTGACTTCTTAGATTTGGCAACAGTAAATACCTAATTGAATTATTCCAAGATGATAATCCATTTAGAATATTTTCCTCCCAACAAATGATGAGTCAGGATGTAGGTCATGGGGTTACATTCAGAAATCATCGTAGTCATGTGCAAGAGGATGTAGTGCCGAAAGCGTTGAACATCTTGGATGGCAGCCAAAGCCAACTTCTTGACATGGGTATATCGTGTTTCAGTGTTAAGGAGATTACGACTAAGGTAGTAGATAGCATGTTCATTGCCTTCATTGTCGTCTTGGACCAATAACATAGCAATGGTTCTAGGGGATGCAACTAGGTAAAGGAAGTAATCTCGATAATAATCTGGGGGATGAAACAAAGGATCATTTACAAGGATGGCCTTGAGATCATGAAATGATTTTTGGGCAACCTCATCCCATACAAAGGGTGTTCCTTGTTTTAGCAACCGGGTAAATCCTGTAGCTAGCCCAGCATAATTGGGTATAAAATGATGGAGAAAAATTGCCTTTCCTTGCAAGCTCTAGATTTGGTGTAATGAAGATGGAGGGGGTAAATTTACAATGGCCTTGAATTTAAGTGAATCAAGGTGAATACCATCCTAGGAAATGATAAAGCTGAGGAGTCATCCAGATTCTACGCAGAAAACACATTTATGTGGGTTTAAGTGAATGTTGTAGTGTCTAGAGTGCAGAAAAATCTACGGAAGATGGTCAGGGTGATCTTGGAACTTACGAGAATGAGCATGAAGGTCATCCAAGTAAGGTTAGACAATGCTTAAAATATCATGAAATGCATAGGACATTACACGTTGAAACTTAGCTCCAGCATTTTTGAGGCCAAAAGGGAGCTTTTTGTACGCGAACGTACCCCATGGACAGATAAAAGTTGTCTTTTCTTTATCAAATGGTGCGATGTTGATCTGGTTGTAACCAGAAAAACCATCCATAAAGGAAAGAATCTCACTCCAGGCACATTCATCAATGATTTGATCAATGAAGGGAGTAGGATAGTTATCTTTAGGACAAGCATGATTAAGATCTCGATAATCAATGCAAACACGGATCGTGCCTTATTTTTTTGTCACTGGGACAATATTTGACACCTAATCTGTAAGAGGGATGGGATAGATGAACCTGACTTTGAGAAGTTTTTCAACTGCATCCTTGATAGAAGTGACCTTCATAGGGTGCACCGGGCAGAGCCATTGGCGAACAGGCTTTGTGTGTTGATAAGTTGGTATTTCGTGCACAGCAATGCTAGGATAAATGTCTCGCATTTCTTCGTAGGACCACGTAAACACATCATGGAATTCCTAAAACAGATGAGTATAAGTATTGATCTCATCTAAAGAATAAGATACCCCGATATGGACATGTTCAATGATACCATGCCTGATAGAAATATCAATCAGCATCATTTGGGTAATATTACCCAAATTTCCTTCTGACCATACTTCATGAGTCATGATTGGTGGCAGAAGTGAGAGGGAAGGAAATAGAGAAGAGAACTTTTCGAAAGTGGTAGACGTGACCATTGGGCAAGGCAGGAATGAGGAACGATAACGAGAACTGGTCCAAGGTGGTTCCTCGAGAGACATGACTTCCATGATACCTTCATCAACAAAGAAGGTCTCGATTAAGGGATCAAGTTACACCAAAGCACCAAGCCACGGGAATTGAGAATACATATCGAGAGAGGTCTTCGAAACATAAGAATTAGAGGATGCAGAACTTGAAGCCAAAATAATTTCAACGTAATTTATTTTGGCAAGACTAAGCGGCATAACCTTGCCCCAGGTATCAACAAGATATGGTGAAGGTATGAACCAAGGATTAGATTTGATCGAGACCATGTTAACAAAGGCAATATGGGGAGAGAGGAGTGAAAAAATTCCCATTAAGGAAAAATATTTGAAAATACATGCCCCCACACTCTCACAAGGAGCACCAATGTGCTTGACGTATGGAACATTTCCATTCAAGAAGGAGGAGGCAAAGAAAGATAGTTGGTCAACAGTGACAATCTTCCCTTGATGGGGAAAATGAATCACAAGAAATAGGGAGGAGACTACATCATGCATAGCATGGGTCCAGTTCCGACCGAGTAGAAGATTGTAATTAAGATTGGTGTTGACAATATCTACTTCGACTTGCATTGTCTTGACTTCCAGGGTAATAGCAAGGTTAGGTAAGACACCGAGGGGTTGTGAATTGCACCCATAGAAAGCTTCCAAAGTGTTCAGGGATTAGTTCAAAGCAGGAGAACCAATAGCCTTCCAACATGCGATTGACATGATGCAGGTGGAAGCACCTTCATCAATGACAGTCCTGTGGATGGTCTTACCATTGATGATTACCTGAATGAGAAAGGAAATATGATGAGGGAGACGTGGAACATGGTTCTCTAGATCAAAACATATCAAATTGGAATTGGTGGGATCGATACCCTCGATAATTGACAGCAAAGGTTTCCGCTGTGATGGGTAGCTTTGGAGAACCTCGAGAGCTGACATAGCTGACGACACCTAAGCCAAATCCTCAACAATATTATAATGATGAGAAACTCTGGCATTCAGATTGTACAAGGATTTCCATAACACACCTCGAGAGGGTGGTCGTATAGCAGAATCAAGGTTAGGGTGCTCAATATGAAGAGGGCCAGAACTAAGGGCAGAAAAAGAAGGGGAGGCTTCTTTCTCTTTCGTAGATGTTGAAGCAGGAGTTTGGTAATCCTTCGATCTAGTAGTCACATTAATAGGTGTACTCATCATGAACACTTGAGATCCTAAGGAAGCAAATGATTGAGGTTGGTCTACCATTTGGGTTTGCTAAGATGAAAATGGCTCTTTGAGGATAGCGAGGCTCCCTTTGAGCAAACGACTTACTTCGAATTGTTGGGGACAATCCTTAGTGTAGTGATCTTCCTCGCAAATGAGGTAGGGATACTTAGGTTTCCTTTGTGAAGATTCACCAGCAGACGATTTGGGAGGATCCTCTTTTAGGGCATCAACTTTACCCTTGCCTTTTCCTTTCGTCTTACCTTTCGAGAATTTGTTCGCTATTGTAGACTAGACAACATGGACATCTGATGTTTTACAAGGGCCAAGTGGATTATGGGAAGAACTATTGGGAACAACATTCGAGACCAACTTCTATTTGGAAAAAGATTTAGCAGAGGTCTGGGATACTGAACCAATAACTCCATCTACAGGAGGTACAACTTGCAAATTTGATGTCATGGGGTCGGATGATGGCCGCGAAGCATTGGGTAATAACTCATGCAAAGTGCTAGACTGAGAGTAAACTAGATCTAAGTACTAGGCACGAGCAATGGCTTGTTCTTCAGTAATGCATCCACCCATAGTTGTATCGTGAGCAATTGGGACCACAAATGATTTAGTGAACCATTCAATGAGAAACTGATCAAAAATATCGAATTTGATCAGGCGACATCTATGTCTCCATTCATGGATATGATCGGAGATGTGTGTCATAGTATCTTGCTTAAGCGATGTGAGCAAATAGGTGTCAACTTCATAGCGAACCGACAGCTAAAAATGCATGAGAAAAGCCATGGCTAAAGAGTTAAAGTCATGGTAAGTACTTCAAGGAAGCTCGATGTACCACTTGGCTACAACACCTGTGAGGGTTTGTTGGAAAAGACGGAGATGAATGGAATCATCAACGTGATAGTCTGAAAAGCACCAGAGGCGATATGTCATCATGTGGGCTTGAGGATCTTATTTTGCATTCCCATTGAACTTTAGAAAATCGCTTGGTATCTTGGATGGCACCGGAGGCCAGTATAGTGAATCAAGGATTGGATCATTCGTAAGGAAATACACATTTGGCAACTCTAGTGTGGCCAAGAATGGAAATTGAGTATTAAAAGGCATAGGAGGTTTGTAAGCAGGTCCGACTGGAGGAGCCCATCCCTGCTAGTAAGTATGTTGGCCCCACAGTGGGGGATTTTGGTCATATGGCATTTGAGGTTGCCCCCATTGTGGGTTACATTGGCCATAGGGAGGAATTTGACCTTGAATACCTTGGAATTGTCCTGTCAAAGGTTGTTGATAAGAAACATACAGGTTAAAAGGTTGTTGAGCCTCTCTTGACCTTAGACATATGGATATTGTACCTATTGTCCCTAAACATACAGGTGGTGAACCTGTTGTCCTTAAACAAGAGGATTTTGGGCCTGGTGTCCTTGGGCATAAGGTTGATACACTTGTTTCCCTTGGACATAGAGATTGTGTACCTATTTCCCTTGACCAAAAGGATTTCATAACTGTTTACCTACGACATTATGGTTTTGTACTTGCTTCCCTTGGCTAGAAGGATTTTGGACTTGTTGACCTAGGACATTAGGATTTTGGGCCTGTTGCTACAGGACTTGACCCTGGCCTTTCCCTTGCAAGGGTTGACCCTATAGATATGTATACAAGGGTTGTTGCTGCCTGAGTTAGTTTTTCTGCTACAAGGGTTGGCCTTACAGTTGCAAACTTTTTCCCTGGGGATGCAAAGGTTGGACCTGTGAGGACATGGGCTAGGAGGTTTGTGAAGCATAGTGCATCTACTGTTTCACAGTTTTTTGCAACTATTTCAAGGGTTGACCCTGCTGTTGTTGCAATTGACCTTGCTGTGGGATCATTTTCCCTTGTTGTTGTGTGGATAGCCCTTGCTGCAACAAAGGTTGCCTTTGCGATAACAAAGGTTACCCTTGTTGTTGTAGAGGTTGTCCTTGTTGTTGCAAGGGTACTTGAATAGTGCCTGGAAAATTTCCAAACTGGATCTGGCCATAGCCACCCTGGAATGTGGACGAGCCAGGCTGAATGTACTGCCCAAACTGAAGGGTGTAAGGTTGATTAACCATTCATTGAGAACCATATGGAATGTAAGGAGTTTGGTATTGGACCTGAGCCTCATAGGGCTATTGATACGGGACATTTCTTGACCCAGACGGACCAATGTGATTTTGAACCTGTTTGTACTAGACATTACTTGATCTACTAGGATCAGCAGGGTTGTGAATAAAACTAGTAGAAGGTTAGTTCATACCAAGCATGTGAGCTTGTGAGCCACTCACATTGGTGGCACCTGACACCATAGAAACATTCAGGTTTTTCCCTCCAGGAGGTGGCATAGCTTGGCCACTAACCAGAGGGATGGTGGAACTAACAAAGACATTCCTCGAGACCATCGTTTGAACCAAACGGGTGAGTGGTACTAACGATACAAGAGGGTTTAGAATGGTGGGTTGCACCAAGACTGAGGTAACAGCCTGTTGGGAGGTTGAGTTCGCAATGAATGGACCTAAAGTAGGCATGGCACCTGATGCCCAAACAGGGTTGTGGTAAAGTGATGAGGCACTAGGTGAACCTGAAACCAATTGTGCCAAAGACACATAATTAGGTGGCACACTAGCGGGAATACCCCCTATATAGGGGAAACCTTCAGGAGGAAAAGGATGGTCTTCCTCTTCGAAAATGTGTGGAGTAGAAAGTTTTGACTCCTCTAGAGAGGTGACTAGAGCATCACCTTCGAGTTCCATATCTGGGAACATACGATGATGAACGTCCGAAGAAGTACAAGGGGATAATTCCAAAGGAACACCCAGTTGATCGTATGGACTATAAGGACGCTGCAATGATATCACAACAGAGTCAAACAAAGAAGATATATAACCAGTCCAAGCTGACTTTCAGTGGTCGACGAACTCTCAGGAGTTTGAATAGGATTGTCTAGATATTCCAGGCCAAGATTAGTAGATGACCCAGTATCTAAAGTAGGCAGAGGATGAGATGACAAAGGTTGAATGCTAAAAATAATTCTGAGTTCAACACCTTGGTCATCGAGTGACTCTGGTAACTCAGGAAAGAACTCCTCATGCAATCTTTCAGGTGAAGGAGAGGAAGAGGAACTAGGTGAACCAGATGGTTTAGCCACAATGACCTTGTCTTAGTTAACAGAAAAGAGAGAAATAAGCTTCAAGGCTTTAAAATGTTCTTTAATGGAAAATCACGATTTGGTCTAGAAAATACTAATAGGATGTTATCAAATCATGGGAAATCAATTATTAAGACACATAAATAGACTGGTGCTCTTTCATTTTTTAAGAGTCAAGAAAGAAACAAAGATGACTCTATTGCTTTCAATTGGAAATGAGCTCGAAAGGACAAGTGCTTGAATGATATTTTAAGTTTAATGAGTCAGAAAGATCAAATGACTGCTCTGGATGATCTAGGTAAACACGATTACCAGGCAACCGTGAATTGCAGAATACCTCCCGGTGAACTGAGAAGTACAATCAGGCAATTGCCATGAATGTTGTGTTCGGTGTATCACATTTGCAAGGTGGATGACTCGGCTTCCTAATGACAAAGGATTGCGGCCTAAAGGGGTCTCCCGTTATATATTCGATGATACAAGGAGCACAAATTTGTACTAGCACTATCTAATGCCGAAGCTAATGACAACTACTAGGTTTAAATATGCTAGAACATGTCTCTAGCCTATACCTTCTAGATATGATCGTTAGATGTCAAATGCACCTTAGGTTAATTGAGTTCATTTTAAAGTTTATCTTGAGTTATGTCTCAGTTTTCAGACCTTAGTGATGTGACTCAAAAAACCTTAAATGCAACTAAATGAGACAATACCCTTTCAATTCGATGAATTTCCTACACTGGAGAGGGTAGAAACTACACAATCAAATCCGAAAAACCAAGCAGATGAAAGAACAATGATCTTTCATGACTTCACTTTTTCAAAAAAATAAACTAATGAAAAATTCATTCCAATTCCTAATTTCCTGACAAATACATTTCTAACAGTCCTTTCAACAGCAAAAGAGTTATTTTCTCTTTCAAATGCTAATGTAATCCTAGTATTTAATGAGGATGACTATCGTAGCATATAATGAGGTTGACTATCGTAGCATAATGATGCAACAAACTAGAATTTCATACTTTTTCATGAAATGATGAAATGAACTCTCACATGCAACACTTCAATGAAAAAATTTCGAGACAAATAGCTCTTCAAGCAAATGAAAATATGAAAAGAGAGACTCATTCAGACTAATGAAGCACTGACTTTACCAAAAACAAGATAAGCAATGTAATGCATGCTACAAAAGAAAAGTTTAGACAAGCAAATGAAAAAATTTCAAACTTGGGTAATGGAGGTTAAAGTCGTAAAAGGACCGTAAACAAAGTGCAAGGAGTAAGTACCACTACAACTCGACTTAGTGAGTTCACAATCTGCTGAATGGATGACAATCTAGATGCCCTAGTGTCACTAACCATCCAATGACCCAAGAAATCAAGTAGAAAGATGATAAGCCAACAAGAAAACAAAACCAAATGAAAAGAAACTTTCTAGTCAGGGAGAAAATGGTCTAAAAGGCTTACGAGGTCGAAATCATGAGAGCTAAACACTCTAGCCAAGATTGGGGACAAACCCTAATATTCACTTACAAGCATTGGCGTGACTTCCTAACTGAAAACAAGTGCCATAGGTCGGTCGAAACGACTGTTTCTCAGCATATCATGCTGATCGGCGTGACTGTCAATGGATTAAGTGCGTTGAGCTAGGGAGCCAAGAAAAAATAATAAAATAATAAAAAATACAGGGACCAGATCTGCTACTATGAATTTCAAACTCAGACCAATAAGCAAAAGAAAATAAATAGAACCAAATGGAAAAAGTGGAACTATAAAATTTCACACAAAATCATGAAATCTCAAACAAGACAAACAGAAGGATTGACTCCCTAGTATGGTCGCCAATTTGTGGTGAAGTAAAATTATGAATGTGGACACAAAAAATTTGTCTAGCCCAATAATGGGTCTAGCAACAACTGATACATTCTATGGAAGATTTCCTTAGGTTATAACCAAATAAGAGGGCCTACCTCTTAGTACGCTTATCTTGTTTGATGATGTCCTTACTTGCTCACTCCAGCTATCTCTCACTTCCTTATTCGAACACCTGAAAGAAGTAAACAACAGCAAACAACAACCGTGATAATAGAAAAATTGTAATTCAACCTACTTAACAAGGCAAGAAACATTAAGCCATGAACATGTAAGATGAAAAATCATGTAGGAAATCAATCGATAGTTTCATATATATTGAATCAAGAAGAGATTACAACCATTGTCTTAACATTATCATTCTCCTCCAACAAAACCAGGTTCCCACACACTTCTTCTAGAATTCCATGATGGCCTCAACAAGAATGGTTTTAAGGCTCTTCCCTTTAGGCTTCACACTAAACCAAATTCATACTTCTCCCTCACACAACTAGAGAGCTACAACTATGAATAACTTGTTGTTTACTCCAAACTTAATTAGCACTAGCACACCAACATTAACACTATCTTGTGTTTGGGAAAAAGGTAGGTTTATATAGGATGAATAGATGGGAAATGGATCCTATTATCATGGGGGAAGGTCTCATCTCCTAAGGTAGTTCCATCATTATAGGGAAAAGGAGCCCAAACTGACATCCTTGGCCCCATCTAGCCAAACCATTTACCAAACTTCCATTACAAAGCTTCTAGAACTAGAAACTTCGGCTCTTTATCTAAAAAACTTTCCATAAGAGGATCAGCATGACTGGAACAAAGCTCAATCACTACGTTCGGAACTAGGGACAGTGTTAATCCCTACATATTGGTGCAAGGAGGACAAAGGCCATTAGCGTTGGTCTTGTAAACTGGGAAAAAAAGAAGTTTTTAGGGAAATGGTATAATAGGGAATTGCTCTGCTCATGAACAGGGACACAATGGGAGTTTATTCATGAAGGGTAAGCATGTAGGGTTCACTGTAAAGGTCCTCCAGGATCAAGGAACGAGGAGTATAGGGACAATGAAAAAATGTTATGTAACAAGTGTCCAAAGGCTTGACCAGAATATGATCAGGAACTTGTTATCCCGATCTGATATAATGGTTTGTGGGATCCCAAAATGTACCCATACTCATTCAAAGAATATTTTGGCAGTGTCCTCTATTGTGATACTCCTCTTGTAGGTGGCCAATATAGCCATCTTAGAAAATCTATCCATGACCACAAATGCATATCCTTTACCATGCTTGGTAGAAGGAAGGTCATACATATATTCCATGGAGATGGATTCCCATGGTTGGCTGGGAGTAGGAAGAGAAGTGTATAGCCCTTGCTTCCTGATGGTTGTCTTGGTGATGGTGCAAGCAGTGCAGGAGCTGATATATTTCCCAACATCTAGTCAGAGTTTTAGCAAACAAAAGTAATTTTGTAGTATAGCCATTATTTTCTCCACACTAAAGTGTCCTATGACCTGACTGTAGTGCGCCTACCAAATCAACTTGGCACACTTTCTTGAAGGAACACAAAGGTGGCCCAAGAAGCATAATAATGCATCCTGGAGGTGGAAATCAAGAACGTTATTTCCATCTACTAGCATTTGGTATGTGGAGGTGAACTTTGGATCATTTTCATATAGTTATGGCCATCCAGAGGTCTCGCTCCCACAAGAGTTGAGAACAATATTCAATGTTGCAACTGGGGGCCAGCTGAGGTAGTTTCCAACATGATTGATGTTCCCCTTTTTGTATTCAATTTTCAAGTGGAATTGTTGCAAATATGTAGAGCACTTCTAATGGTGATCATTGTACAACTTCCCTTGTGTCTGTATAAACTGAAGAGGTCAGTGATCAGTGTGGATGACCGTCTCCTTCCCCATAATGTAATGTTTCCATTGTTAGCAATCCTACACAATGGAATACATCTCTTTATCATAGGTGAGGTACTTTTGAATTTTATTAGTAAGTGTCTCACTATGATATGCCATTAGATACCCTTGTTGGGTGAATATTGCACCAATAGCATAGTCGGAGGCATCTGTCTCAATTTCAAATGGTTGTTGCAAGTCTAGCAATGTGAGTATCGGTGAAAAGTAGAGGTGGTGCTTCAAATAAATGAATGCCTTTTATTGGGACTCGGACCAGGAAAACTTTTATTTTTCCGCACCCTTAGTAATTTGACTCAAAGGCCGAGCGATATGGGAGAATCGCAACATGAACCTCTAATAAAAATTTGCAAGGCCCAAAAACCTCTAAAGCTCTGTTAGAGTGGTCAGGGTTGGCCAATCCCGAATGACTTCGATCTTAGTTAGATCAACATGCATGCAATGCTCATATATGATGTAACCCAGGTATTGGACCTGGCTCATGCCAAAGGTGCATTTCTCCAAGTCGGCACACAGTTTATGTTGCTGAAGGGTTTGAAGGACTTGCCAAATGCATTGTAAGTGTTTTTCCCAATTTTTGCTAAAGATGAGTATGTCAACTAGATAAAAAACCATGAATGAGTTGGTGAAGGGCCACAAGATTTCATCCATTAGCCTCATAAAAGTAGCGGGGGAATTTTTCAAGCTGAAGGGCATAACCAACCATTCAAAAATACCTTCCTTGGATTTGAAGGTAGTCTTCCATACATCTGTGGGATATGTTGGAACTTGGTGATAGCCAGACTTCAGATAATTCTTGTTGAAATAATTGGCCCCCTTGAGTTGGTACAGAAGGTCATCAATCCATGGGATTGGATACTTGTTCCTGACAGTGATTTGTTTTAGTGCCTGATAATCAATGCAAAGCCTCCAAGCCCCATCCTTCTTCTGTACAAGTACAATCGGGCACCTACAAGGTGAGGAACTTGGTTAGATGTGCCTTTTTTGCAGCAGCTCCTAGATTTTCTTATTGATCTATTCATTTTCTAGAATGGAGCAGGGATATATCAGCCCGTTGGGTGGAGATGCTCCGAGAATCAGATCGATCGAATGGTTGACCTGATAATGTAAGGGTACCCCTATGGGCGAGGAGAAGATGTCCTTGTATTCTTCCACGACCGTATCCACATGCTTCTAATGCATGGAGGAACCCTTCCTGAGGGCCATGGATGTGGCTACGATATTCCTCTTACTTTCAGAGTGAATAAAAAACAAAATGAATTTCCCAATTTGGGAGATGATCTTATTGCATTTCTTAGCAAAGATCAAAGAGATGGTGGTAGGAAGGGTTACCTCTGGTATCCTGTATAACTTATTACCCAAAGAAATAATAACATAGCAAGGTCTAGACTCATATACAACATGTTGCTTCTACAAGTATGGCTTTTCTAACAATACATCACAAACTTCAAGAGGAGCTACATCAAATAGCAGCTCATCCGTGAAGGGCTTGATGTTGTAGGGAACGCAGCACTGTTGGCTGACACGAAGATCTCTTCCTTGTTGAAGCCATCTGATGGTGTATGGTTGCGGATATCTTGTAGTTGGTATCCCAAGTTACTTCACGACCTCTGCTGAAATGAGGTTATTTTGGTTATCACTGTTGACAATGAACTACAGCGGAGAACCCTTCACCCACATCTAAGAGTGGAAGAGGCGTTCCCCCTACTCATTATCTTCAAGCTCAACATTTTGCATATTGGTAGTGGCCACAATGGCAATGGGCTCTGCGTCAATGATTTGCTTCCCTTTGTCATTCCCCTTGTCAAGTTCTAACTTAGAGTTGGAACATGCGTTTGATTCAGAAGCCTTCAGCTCGGCCACTAGTGACCTCTTGGCCCAACACTCACTTTTGTTCTGAGTGGAGCTCTTATCTCGCACCACTTTCCCGTGTCCTTCTTTGTCTTCATGGTGTTGTTCTTTACTTGTGGCTTCAGCAGGTTATCCTAGGTCCTCTACCTTGGCTTCGTATTTTACTCTGTGGTTTGGGGGTGCCTTTCCCTTGCTTTGGATTTCCAGATCCAAAGTCTCACTTTTTCTGTTTAAACTTTTTCTCAATCTTGACAGCGTATTGGTATGTTGTGTCGAGCGAGGAGATTTCCAAGAACTCAATCTCGTCCTAGATGTATCTGTGTAGACAATTGTAGTCCTTGAGTACCAAATGTCACATAGAATCCTTGATACCCAACTTCGTGCAAAGGGTATGAAAAACATTGGTAAACTCTAGCACATCTTGGTCCCTTCCATGTTGCAACATGGTCCACTTTATGTATCTATCCTCATAACTCCCAACAAGGTCATACTTCTCTTTAATGGCATCCCAAAATGAATTCCAAGTGGGTGTGGCTGAAAATGGTGAGGATATTCTTCGTCCTTCTTATCACAATAGGTTTCCCACTAGTCCTTTATGTGGGGGGTAGATTTGAGAAGTGGGAAATTAATATTTTCTCGACTCGAAAAATCATGAACAAAAAAATGTCCTTCTAGCATATTCAACCATTTATCTATGGCATCTTCATCTATCTAACCTTCAAATATGGAGATGTCAAAGTTAACTTGTACCTTAAAGGGTGTGGCTCTTCCAGAGTAGTTGTTGGAAGGAGATGTGTCGCCCTTGGGTAGCCACTAAAGGATCTGGGCAAAGTTGTCCTTCATCGCGTTCCTCTGTCGCTCGAGGGCTTCTTCAAGAAATATTTTGAAAGGATCTCCTGCCCCCTCGTATTTCTTCTCTTCCGCCATGGGAGGTTGATGGGATTTGTGAGGCTAGTCTTGCAAAGGTTTGACCAATTCAAGCCCGAACTCCTTGTATCCCACCCTCGTTGGGGACATGCAAAGAAAAATGGAGAAAGAGTAGACCACTTTGATACCACTGATCTGAACTTAAACAAAATGCAACAAATTACAGATATAACCATAAATACAAAGATGCAGCAAAAATAACACTTCATTCCATTAATATCAAATATTTAAATAAGCTTCCAAACAGAATGGAGATAAACTAGCTCGGGCGATGGAGATATGGTGGGGAACAAGTGGAATAGGTAGGTGGCCACCAACATCCACCTGGATCAATAACATACATTATCAACATGTCCTCCAACATCATGTTGACTCTATCTGTCTGTCTATCTGTCTACAAATGAAAAGTTGTGTTGAAGGTAAACTTTGTACCCAAACCTGCAAATAACTCTTTCCAAAACCCAGAAGTGAACTTGGCATCTCTTACTGACACAATCTTCCTAGGTATGTCATTCAATCTCACTATATCTTTGATGAATACTTGTGCTACCTCACTAGTTGAATAAGTAGACTTAACCGTTATGAAGTGATCTACCTTAGTCAACATGGCAACCACAACTATGATGGAATCCATAAAAATTACCTCCCATTTCCACTCCAGAATTCTCATCAGTTGTAGTAAACCACCTAGATGCTTATACTTTGCCTTTACCTGTTGACAATCAAAACATCTAGCCACAAACTCAACTACTTCTTTCTTCAAATTAGACCAATAGTAGAAATTCTTCACCATTGTCAATGTCTTATGATATCCCAAGTGACCTAAATACGGCTTAACATGAAATTCTCGCAAGATAAGCTTCTTGAGCTCATTTTTTTCTGGCACATAGATCTTATCCCTAAATATGACCAAATAATTTGTTGTGAGACAATAGTCCACTTCTTGTTGATGTAACCTATGCTTAAGCTCCCTATACTTATCATCCTATTGTCCTACCTATAAGATCTGATCTTGTAAATTTTTCCCATATGAACTCATAGTTTCTATGTGATTTACATGTACTCTTCTGCTAATAGCATCTGCAACCCTTTTCTCTTTTCCTTTAATTTACCTGATCTCGAAGTCAAACTCACTGAGCGTGGCCAACCACCTAGCTTGTCTAGAATTCATATTAGGTTGGTCAAATAGTTACCTCATCCCATTGTGATCACTCATCATAATGAACCTCCTACCAAGGAGATAGTGCCTCTGCATCTTAAATACATGAATGATCACTGCCAACTTAAGATCATGTGTCATATAGTTATGCTCATATTCATTCGATTTCCTTGACTCATAGCATAACACCTTTCCCTCCTACATCAGGACTCCACCAAGTCCTCTCTTGAAATCATATGCACACACCACAAACTCTTTATTTGGATTTGTAATCTTTAGAACTGGATCATTGGTCAATAATTGCTTCTACTGCTCAAAAATTGTTGCACATTCTTCTGTCCATTCGAATTTTTTTCCCTTTCTCTATAATGATGTAAAAGGATAGGAAACTTGTGAAAAGTTTCTATGAACCTCCTGTAATCCCCTGCTAACCCCATGAATAATCTAACCTCATCCACATTTCTAGGAGCTTCCCGTTCCATGATAGCTCTTATCTTTTCCGGATCCACTACTATGCCTTCCTTGGAAACAACATGCCCCAACTAATGTACCTTTGTCTAAAAGAGACTATATTTAATAATCTTGGCATACAACTGATGCTCTCTTAGAAATATCATATTGTTGTTAATTTTTTGACATGTTCTCCCTCATTCTTAGAATATATCAACATATCATCAATGAATACAATAACAAACTTGCCCAGATAAGGATGCAACACACTATTACACAATATTCATTAAACACGTGGAAGCATCTGGAACATTATTCAAACCAAAAGGAACTACAACAAACTCATAATGCCCATACCTGGTCTAGAAATCATTCTTGTAGATTTCTTATTCTTTGATTTGTACCTAATGATATCTTGATCTCAAATCAATCTTCGAGAACATCGTTTCTTCCTTCAATTGGTCAAACCACTCATCGATCCTCAACAACAGATACTTGTTCTTAATCACCACCTTCTTCAGCTACCTGTAATCGATGCACAACCTAAGAGTACCATCCTTCTTCTTCACAAACAACACTAGTGCACCCCATGGTAAAACACTTGGCCTTATGTTTCCCTTGTCAATCATTTCCTTCAATTGTAAGTTCAATTCCACTAACTCTGGTGTGCTCATCCTATACGGTGTCTTTCATGTTGTCACTGCCCCTAGTACCAACTCAATAGAAAAGTCCACTTTCCTATGAGAATGCAACTCTGAAATCTCTTTCGGGAATACATCCTAAAATGGCTGCAAGATCAGGTACCTCTTCAAGAATTTTTCATCTTCAACATCCTTACCTTTATCACTGGAGATATGAACTGCAAATAACACATATCCTTTCCCGTGACTACACTTCACTTGCATAGTTGTAACCATTCTAACGAATGTTTCCTTCTTCTTACCCTACAAGATTCTTTGTTTTCCATTTTCATCCAAGCACTCAATGCGCTTATCTTAATAATCCACCTTAGTACTATGAAGATACAACTAGTTCATTCCCAGAAGCATATTGTATGATCCCAATGGAAGTACATTCAAATGTGTTGATGTAGGCATACCATTCAACTCTAATGCACAAGCTCTTTGTTGGGTTGTGTTATATTCTTTCCACATAGTTAACAGGGGGTTTGAGGGGTACACATAACCCCACTTTATGGGGTCCGGGGCAGCACCCAGGAAAATTTTGGTTTTGGACCCTATGTTAGGTTGGGCGGACCCACCTATGGTTTTATGCATGATTTTCGCACATGTTTTTTGGACGCGATGGTTTTCGGTCAATGGTATTGGATGCGATGGTTTTTTGGTCCATGGTATTGCACGTGATGGTTTTTCAGTCCATGGTATTGGATGCTTCGGCATGTATAAATATGTATTGTAACATTGAAAGGAACATAATAAAAAAATCAAGCTGGTAGTCTCGGTTTTGAGATCCAGTGAGAAATCTTTGTGTATATGTGTTTTATGTGTTATGCTCTCACATTTTTATTTTTCCTGTGATTTAGAATCCGTATGCCGGTAATTTATGTATGGGGTTAAAACCTACATTTGGTATCGGAGCTGTTTTGGCTTCAAGGGGACGCCTTTGTTGCTGAGGGATTTCTCTCGGGCCTGTGGTAGACCCTGTTCAGTGGGAGATTTGCGAGATCGATTCTGGTGGTGAAAGAAGATGGCAAGCAGTCGAAAGATAGAGATTGAGAAGTTCAATGGTCAGAGTTTTGAGTTGTGGAAACTCAAGATGGAGGATCTGTCGGTAGATAAAGATCAGTGGATCGCTGTAGATCCAGGTACTAAACCAATGGGAATGACCGATGAAGAATGGAAGAAGTTGGATCGGAAGGAAAAGAGCACAATACGATTGTGTGTCTCAGATTCAGTATTGCTGAATGTATCAGGGGAAGCTACGGCAAAGGCTTTGTGGGACAAGTTAGGGACTTTGTACCAATCTAAGTCTCTGGTGAATAAACTATTCCTGCGGAAAAAGCTGTATAACCTGAGGATGAAAGATGGAGACTCGGTTACAGAGCATCTAAATGCATTTAACACAGTGGTAAGCCAGTTATCATCTGTTGATATTAAAATTTCAGATGAAGATAAGTGCATTAGTCTGTTGTGTTCTCTACCAGATTCGTGGGATAGTCTGGTTATTGCAATAGGTAGCAATGCAACTGCTTTGCACTTTGATGAAATAGTCTCAGCCTTGCTGACGGAGGAGATGAGACGGAAAAATATGGACAACCAGAATGGTGATGCCTTGTCTGTACGAGGACGGTTGTAGAACAGAAACAAAAATGTCATCGAGTGGGAGATTTAAATCTAGAGGGAGATCTAAATCTCCAGGAAAACCTATAAAGGTGGTGTGTTGGAAATGTGGAAAGGAAGGGCACTTCAGAAGGGAGTGTAAATCTAAAGCTCCTGATAAAGGAAAGGGATTTGATGATGTCCTTCTGTAGAGGTGAAAACCACCTCAGATGAGGTGGGGATGTGTACTTGGCTTCTTCAAGTACACATGTAGATCATGAGGCATGGTTGATTGACTCAGGTGCATCCTTTCACTTCACTCCCCATAGAGAGTGGTTCTGCGAGTATGAGAAATACGATGGTGGTGATGTCTTCTTAGGAGATGATGGGAAGGCTAGAATCATTGGTCACGGAAAAGTAAAGTTGAAGATGCAAGGTGGAAGGGTTAGAACCCTTCCGGGTGTTCTGCATATTCCTGCGTTGGCCAGAAATCTGATTTCTGTAAGCAAGTTGGATGATGCAGGTGTAAAGACAGTTTTCGAGAAGGATACCTGCAAGATGGTTTGAGGAGCACTGGTATTGATGCGGGGAGTTCGGATTGGAACTCTGTACAAGCTGCAAGGTAGCACTGTTGTTGACGGGTGCAATAGTTCTATGGTTCCTGAAAATGGAGCAAAAATCTAGTGGTCTCTGGAGAGAAGACCATGTTGTGGCATCAAAGGCTTTGACATATTGGAGAGAAGGGCCTTCGAATACTTCATGGTAAAGGTATGGTAGAAGGTATGAGTAATAGCTCTTGGATTTTGATTTCTGTGAAAATTGTGTATATGGGAAGTAGAATCGAGTGAGTTTCCCATCTGGTGGTTAGAGGACGAAACAAATATTAGAGCTTGTGCACAGTGATGTGTTTGGACCTGTGAAAGTTCCATCACTGGGTAAGTCTGTGTACTATGTATCATTTATAGATGACTTCTCAGGAATACATGGATATATTTCCTTAAGAAGAAATCTGAAGTCTTTGACAGGTTTAAAGAATTTAAGGCTTTGGTGGAAAATCAGACAGAGAAGAAGATAAAGGTGCTAAGGACAGATAATGGTGGAGAATTCTGCAGTAAGGAATTTGAAGAATTTTGTAAGAAGTGTGGTATAGCATGGCAGAAGACTACTCCATATACACCTCAACAAAATGGAGTCGCGGAAAGAATGAACAAAACGTTGATGGAAAGGGCAAGAAGCATGCTCAGTGGTGCCGGGTTAGGACAGGAATTCTGGGCAGAGGCAGTGGATACTGCATGCTACTTGGTCAACAGGTCACCTTCATCAGCGTTGGAGGATAAGACTCCACAAGAAGTATGGACTGGTAAGAAACCCTCTCTTTCACATCTGAGGGTATTTGGATGTGATGCATATGTACATGTTCCAAAGGAGAAACGAACCAAGTTGGATAGTAAATCTGCAAAGTGCATCTTTATTGGGTATAAGGATGGTTTAAAGGGTTATAAGCTTTGGAACCCAGTAACAAGGAAGGTTGTGTACAGTCGAGATGTGGTGTTCAGAGAGGTGAAAGATGTTATTAACATGAAGTCCAACCAAAGGAACCTGTGAAGATAGAGTTTGAACTAAAGGAGGAAGAATCAGACTCTGTAGCAGAGGAGGAATCAGAAGATGAAGAGCCACAAACTCCGGCTGTGAGAAGATCAGCTCGAGAAAGAAGGCAGCCAGAAAGGTATAGTCCATCTTCTTTCTATTCAAACTTTGCTTTGTCTGTTACTGATGATGATCCCAGAACTGTGAAGGAAGCAGTGGATTCAGAGGATGGAAAACTCTGGAAAGAGGCCATGGTTGATGAAATGGCATCTTTGCACAAAAATGAGGCTTGGGATCTGGTGGAGTTGCCGGCTGGAAGGAAACCCATTGGCAGCAAATGGGTGGTCAAGAAGAAGACAAATGCAAAAGGGAAGGGAGAAATACAAAGCTCAGTTGGTAGCAAAAGGTTATTCCCAGGTGCCGGGAATTGATTTTGGTGATATTTTTTCTCCTGTTGCCAAGGTAACTTCTATTAGATTACTTTTATCTGTTGCTGTTGCTTTTTATTTTGAGGTAGAACAGATGGATGTGAAGACAACATTTCTTCACGGGGATTTGGAAGAGGAAATCTACATGAAGCAACCTGAAGGCTTTGCCGTGAAGGGTAAGAAAGAACTAGTATGCAAGTTAAAGAAGTCTCTGTATGGGTTAAAACAGTCACCAAGGATGTGGTATCAGAAATTTGATACATTTATACGGGGACTTGGCTTCACCGGAAGCAAAGAAGATCACTGTGTGTATTTTAAATTAATTGGTGACCGTGTTATTTATCTAGTCTTGTATGCGGATGATATGTTGCTGGTTGGAAATGACAAAGAAATTATCCAGGATTTGAAGACCCAATTGTCCTCCAAATTCGACATGAAAGATCTCGGTGATGCAAACTATATTTTGGGAATGGAAATTAAAAGAGATCAAGCAAAGAGGAAGCTTTGGTTAAACCAGGGGAAGTATGTCGAGACAATACTGCAGAGGTTTAATATGCAGGATAGTAAACCGGTGAAGGTTCCTATTCCTGTAGGTGTGAGGTTATCTGCTGAACAATGTCCCAAGAAACAAGAAGAGGAAGAGGACATGTCCCGTGTTCCATATGCAAGTGCAGTCGGTAGCTTGGTGTATGCCATGGTCTGTACTAGACCAGACATTGCACATGCAGTGGGAGTATTGAGCAGGTTTATGTCAAAACCAGGGAAGGAGCACTGGACAGCAGTGAAGCGGGTTTTCAGGTATTTGCGTGGCACTAGTGATTATGGTTTGTGCTACCAAGGAAGACCAGGATGGACAGAGTGTTGGATATCCGTGGCTTTGTTGATGCAGACTGGGCTGGAGATCTGGATCAGAGAAGATCTACAAGTGGGTATGTGTTTAACCTATTTGGTGGTGCAGTCAGTTGGATGAGTAAGAAACAATCTGTAGTGGCACTATCAACTACAGAGGCAGAATACATGGCAGCCACTCATGCAAGCAAGGAAGCAGTTTGGTTGCAGAGATTGTGTTCAAGTATGGGGTTAGTACAGGGAGCTATAAGGATAGACTGTGACAGCCACAGTGCAATTTTCTCGGCAAAGAACCCTGCTTATCATTCAAAGACAAAGCACATTGATGTTCAGTATCACTTTGTGAGGGATATGATAGAAGACAAAAAGGTGTTGCTGGTAAAGGTGGACACTTTGAAGAATACTGCAGTTGCATTGACAAAATCTATGAGCTCTGAGAAGTTCTCTTGGTGTAGAGAAACAATGG
>APFE031326508.1:9243-35022 GCA_000404065.3 Pinus taeda | reverse complement strand
ATGGTATTGGATGCGATGGTTTTTTGGTCCATGGTATTGGACATGATGGTTTTTCGGTCCATGGTATTGGATGCTTCAGCATGTATAAATATGTATTGTAACATTGAAAGGAACATAGTAAAAAAATCAAGCTGGTAGTCTCGGTTTTAAGATCCAGTGGGAAATCTCTGTGTATATGTGTTTTATGTGTTATGCTCTCACATTTTTATTTTTCCTATGATTTAGAATTTGTATGCAGGTAATTTTTGTACGGGGTTAAAACCTACACTCTTACCTAATGATGAACTCTCTTCTTAGTACCTAAAGTCAACTGCACTAACCAAGACTCTACATGCACTTCTTTTCTCAAACCACACTTATCCACTAGTCTAGGGTTAACATAGCTATAATTATGTCTAGGGAAAATCAAAAAAGAAACAACTTGATCACAAATCTTACCAACCATCTCGATAATATATACTTGGTGATTCATCTACCTGTTATCCAATGATGCATAGATCCGATGAATGCTTTGTCAAACATCCCCAACATTTTTTGCTTCCTATGCACTATAGATCTGAGGCCTACCACCATGATATGATGGAAAATCCTTCTTGAGATGCTCCTTACCACATATCCAACACTACAATTGTCCCCTACCACCACCTATATTTTCCTACTCTCCACGTTGTGACCCATTTCCCCTCTCAATTACATTAAACTTCTTGTAAGGAACAACATTCTCTTTCTCACCTACATCCTAAGGTCTTGTTCACTTCAGTGGCCGTTTACCTTTAGCTTTGTCTTTATCTTTCCAACCCTGTTGATACTTTATCTTACGCTTCGATTTCTCATAACAATGCCTCAATTTCCAAATGACTTCTTCCAGTGACTGAGCTCAGCATACTCAATCTCAGCCTTGAATTCTAATCATAACCCACTGACAAATCTCTGGACTTTGGTTTCTCATCCTTAAGATATGATACATACCTCAATAACTCCAGGAACTTAGTTGTCTACTCCTCATCTGTTAGTGATCCCATCTTTAGCTCATAGAACTCCTTGGCCTTACTGCCATTGTACCTCTCTGACAAGTACTTCTTTTTGTTAATATTGAACTCATGCCAACTCAACTCCCCTATCCTGATGTCTCTTACCTACTTCACATTTTCCCACCAGATGTTTGTTTTCCCTTTGAGGCTAAAAATAGTTATCATGGCCTTCATGTTTTCGATGTAATTTTCAACTCGAAGAACTTCTTCTTTCCAAGCAACCATGACTCTGCATCTTCCATCTTCTTCAATTCTCCATCAAATGTAGGTGGCTTGGATTTCTTGAACTCATCCAGTAAATATCCCCCATCACTCCTCCTATAAGGATGATAGCGATGATGATTGTGATACTTGTCTGAACCAAAACTAGAGTAAATCCCATGTCCACTACCTTTCTTATCAACTGCATACAATAATATACCATATTTGACCATGTCATATCTATCTGACCTGTGCCCACCATGAGATCTACTACCATATGCTCCATTAGTCCTGTCCTCTTGTCCAAAATTGATTCATGGTTTTCCATGTCTCTGCAAGTCTAATAAACTCTCAAGGATAATTGCATTGACCTCTGCTTTTTTCTCTTGTGCCTTGGAAAATCTCTCTTGTGAATATATGCTTTGTTATTAGCTTCTTTGTAAATTCTTATATTTTCCTTCAAACTTCTCAATGTGTCTATTATATGAGGGGAGTACTCATCTCTTGGTTGCTCATATGATTTGTAGGGAGAGTCTCGTGAACTATAATCCATTAGGTAAACTTGACTCGGGATAGAGTCAAAGTTGACCAGGTTAAATAGTGATGGTTTTGTGGCACATGGTATTGTGCACCCATAGTATTCTGCCTGTGGCATTATATGTAATGGAGCTTATAAAAGGCTAGAAGGACTTCATTGTAATGAAAGGCCTCGAGGTGAGTGGTGAAGGCTCACTTGGTCGGATTGGCCAGGGTTTTGGCCAATGCTAATGAGATATCATTAGGTTGGGTTTTTCCCTGGATTTGGGGTTTTCCCGGATAAACATGTGTGTTTATGTGTTTATAGTTTTTTTTGGTTATGTATCATCTCGGTAAATCTCAATATTAATTTATGTTCTCTAAATAATTTCTTAACAATTGGTATCAGAGCCAAATGTTGGCTTCAGAGGGATGCTTCTGTTGCCAAGGGTTTTATTGGCTTGGTGAATGAAAGAGATTTGTTTCACTACGCTCATGGATGTCTGGATCTGGAGCCCATTCGAAACTTCTATGAAAAAAATCAAAGGCAAGTGTAATGTGGAGAAGGTTTTGTTATGGGCTAGTGCAGTGACAAGTTTCTGAAGTCCATAATGTTATGTCCTAGAGAGAGGATCAAATATCTAGGCACAGAACAATTATCGACAATGCCTTGAAAGAATCGTTGAAATGAGGAAGCAATCATGGAAGAACAAGCAGAAGCGCTGCCCTCGGTGCCTCAATTTAGAAGAATGATGACTCTGAAGAAAATGTGCATGCCCTTAATATGAGGTGAATCGTAGGTGGTCTGAAATTGGTGCTAGGCCTGGTGCGTGCATCCTCCACTCCTGGATTTGTGAGTGTGAATGGTATGAAGCAGAAAACACAAGTGGAGGCATGGGAACTTGCACCAAAGGAAAATTAATGGTAATGGATTGATGCGGAGGTGGAGACATTGGTGGTCTACAAGTGTCCAAGGGTGAAACTATGGTGCTTTATGTGGGTTGACAATGCCATAGATTGTGAAGTAAACTGTGGTTGCAAAGCATATTCAGGTAAACAAGTTGTGGGTAGACATACACATGAAGTTGAAGTGCTGAAGCTGGGGTGCGTACAGCAGAAATTGTGTGGTGTGTTCTTAGTGATGAGATCGGAAGTTGTGGACGTACCACCATCCAATGGCAAGATTGAATGCTCCAAAGAAATTCATTGGCATCCAATGATGAGATCGAGAAATATGTGTTTGGATTTGAACATAAGGAGAAAGAGATCATGAATGCGTTTGAGGATGCTAGGATTCAACCTTTTGATGCCGAGGTGAAGCAAGAGACCAAGGCAATGAAGCAGACAAATGTATACAGGCCTAAACTTGATGTGATGGAGCTATGATATCACAAAGCTTATGGTAATAAGGCATAAATAAGGGTTGATCTATTATGTGCTTGGAATTTGTTAATAACTTTGATTTCTAGAGACTGCAGGAGACTGCAAATGAAAATACCACAATGAATGGCGTAACATGGTCACATGTTTGACAAGTTCTGCTTGTGGTGAGCTGTAGAGAGAGAACTTAAAAGATTGCTAGGGTATTGTTGGAGAGTATGTGAGAGAGGATGGGTCAAAATAGCAATAGCGATAAAATAAAAAATAAATAATAAATAAAATAAAATAAGTAAATAAAATAAAATAAAAATAAATTAATTAATTAATGAAGTCAAAATTATTGCATGTAAATGGGCATACTACTGTAAGACCTGGTAAGGCATGTGTACCCCTGGGTAATCACCGATAAAATTTGGGCTAGAACTAGGTGATAGGGGGATGCCAAGTTAATAATACCCCAAGTAAAAATTTTGAGGGGGGTAAGGGATAGAGTGAGAGGGATTGTCTCACATAGCAAGTTTTCCTGGAGTTAGTCGAGAAACCCCAAGTCAAGTTTAAGGGGGGAATTGTTAGGTAAACTTGACTCAGGATAGAGTCAAAGTTGACCAGGCTAAACAGTGATGATTTTGTGGCACATGGTATTGTGCACCCATAGTATTCTTCCTGTGGTATTATATGTAATGGAGCTTATAAAAGGCTGGAAGGCCTTCATTGTAATGCAAGGCCTAGAGGTGAGTGGTGAAGGCTCACTTGGTCGAATTGGCGAGGGTTTTGGCCAATGCTAATGAGACATCATTAGGTTGTGTTTTTCCCCGGATTTGGGGTTTTCCTAGATAAATATGTGTGTTTATGTGTTTATGGTTGTTGCTAGTTATTTTTCATCTAGGTAAATCTCAATATTAATTTATGTTCTTTGAATAATTTCTTAACATAATCCACCATTTTGCTAGTCATATTTGATCGTGTTCTTCCTGCAAGTATATCATGTCAGATAAAACAAACATAAACATAACCAACATACCTCAGTATAGATTAGGGGAGGATATCTCATCTGCAATATCAACCAAATTAAAGTGATACATGTATAATCATAATCATAACAAAATATCGACATCATGCATGACAATACCAACTCATACCATGACCTCATGCATGACAACCATGACCATAAAAATGAATTCATAATGAACATATAGAAAATTGAAATGCATAACAAATACATATACAACTGACATGAATGCATGACAAACACATCTCATTCATCCAATCCAAGTGTTGAGCCATGCTCTAATACCACTCTGTAACACCCTCCTCCCACACTTACCAAGTTCACTAGTCCATCGAGGTAAATATGTGATGAAGAGTTGTTATGTTATGACTCAACATCCTGGGTATAGTTAAGGAAGTGAAATCATCCAACCAAAACTTTACTGACCACCATGAGGAGCTACAGGACCCTTAAGAGCCAACCAACCACTCCAGGTGCCATAACCCTAAGTTAACTTTCTTTTTCAAAAACCTAGGTTGTCATTCACATGCATAAAAAGGCAAGACGGCAACTTTAAGCATCCATTCACATGAATAACCCTTCCTCCCAGCATCTATAGTCTAATTTACTCAGTTTTGTGCCTGTTACCCCAAGATATGAGCCACTTTTTCAGGGCTAGGATTCAGATCTCTACCCAAAACTTGATAGAACTTTCCAGAATAATTAGGACGCAACGAAAAATCCATTAATTCAATTCTTAGGCAATAACTTGACCTAACAAGGCCTGACCATGACAAACATTTCGTCAAACACATTATGAACATGTAATCTACATGTTATAAACGCATATCTAAACATAGGGCTCTTAGACTTATATGAAAATCATCAAGAAGGTTTGATTCCCTCTCAAAATAGTTGCAATAACATCTATTAGGTCATGTATTCATTAACCATTTAGATACTAATCAAAACATGATGAGAGTCATAACTAAAGTCTGTCATAAAACCATGCTTACAACCAGCATATAACCATAATAATAACAATGATGGAATAGTCATTAAAGCCACATAATAACAAGTATAAATACTCATGAAAATACAAAAGGTTAGCATATGAAAATTCCAACCAAGTCAGGGACTTCCACGTACCAGCCGACCATAGACTGGGTTGAACCAAATCTTTCTTTCAACCAATCACCTATGAGCCATATTCCAAGCATGAATGTGACACTCACAACAAAAAAACCAAAGGTTCCTCAAGCTTTATCGTGTATCCTAAAATTACCAGTCAAGGGAGTTCTAGGCCCAAAATCCTCACCTATACAACCAGTCTTTACCGCAATCCCACCATTATCTTTCAAGGGATTCCTAGGCACAAACTAAGAACATACATTACCAGGATTTACCACAATCGCGAAAAAACTAGTCAAGGGATCACTAAGCCCTAAACAAGCATGGATGCCTCTAGATTTCTTCACCAATACCTTGAGGAATTTTCTCATCACCACCCTCAGGATTTATCATGTATCCCACCATTATCGGTCAAGGGATTTCTAGGCCCTTGGGAATTTTCTTGAGACCACCTCACCCAGCTCAAAAACCATCAGGTAATCCAGCTCAACCAACTAAAAGAACCCCATTACATGATGGTTATCTAGAAATGGCAAGGGAAATATGAAATCACTATCACACCTAGAAAAACCCATGCCAATGATAGCAAGAGAACCAAATACACACATGCATATATTGTGCATGCCAAAACTAGTAAGGAAATCATACATACAACTCGATACCTATAAGTAATCTTGTTGTAGTTTCTTGATCCAACTCTTCCTTGCTTGATCTTTGCTTTCCTTTGTTTTCTTGTCCTTCCTTTTCCTTCCTTTCTTCAATTCTAGAATGCTCCAAGAATGCTCTAAGTGTGCAAGAGTATGAGAGAATAGAAAGAATAGAGAGAGAACTTGAAAATTGAACTGAAAAAAGGTTGTGAATTGATACTCTAAAGCCTTTTTATCAATGAGACCTCTATTATCTTCAATTTTCTCCACACATGTAACATGTGACCTTTCACCTTCCTTTTCTCCTATTTTCCATTATTTCCAATTAATGTATCTTTTCCTTTTCAATTCCTTTTTCATTTCCTTTTCCATTTTCCTTAGCCATAATAAACCAAATGAACACCCACTAGGATGTTTCTCCCAACATTCATCTTAATATGTGTCCCATGACCTTGGTCTTATTTTTTCCTTTATAACTTTATTACATGAAATTTTAACCCGGGGTTGTTACATTGTTTGTTAAATCCCTCTCGACCCTAGGGATTCTATGGCAAATGTCCTTTTATCCTTGGCTGGTCTTTTTTAATAACACCATCCCATATCTGTAGCAGCCTTGGTTTATTTCCTGCGTAAAAAAAATAAGCCCAAGGTCATGGAACACGTATTCCAAGCTGAATGTTGGGAAAAACAT
This sequence comes from Pinus taeda, assembly GCA_000404065.3. Lineage (NCBI taxonomy): Eukaryota > Viridiplantae > Streptophyta > Pinopsida > Pinales > Pinaceae > Pinus > Pinus taeda. The sequence goes on along the minus strand of APFE031326508.1, from coordinate 28,437 downwards.
CCTAGTGGGTGTTCATTTGGTTTATTATGGCTAAAGAAAATTGGAAAAGCCATTGGAAAAGGCATTTGAAAAGGCAAGAGGCATTAATTGGCATATTATTTATGAAAATAATGTAAAATAGGAGAAAAGGAAGGTGAAAGGTCACAGTTGCATGTGAGGATGAAATTGAAGGAAAATGAAGAAAATAGAGACCTTAATGATAAAAAGGCTTCTAAGGATCAGTTCACAAGATTTTGTTAGTCTTAGATGTTGTCAGTTCACTTATGGATCTTTCTTCTATTTTCTCATTCTCTCATACCCTTGGACACTTAGAGTATTCTTGGAGCACTTTGGCATACATTGGATTCAGAGAAAGAAGGAAAGGAAAAGCAAGAAAGTGCAAGTGGACAACAGGATCAACAGCTACAACTAGATTGCTTTGTAGGTATCGAGTTGCATTTGTGGTTTCCTTTCTATTTTTGGCATGCATTGCACATGCATGTGGTTTCTTGGTTATGATCTGTCATTGGCATGGAGGATTTCCTAGATTTAAAGCGGTTTTTCCTAACCTTTTCATTTCCTAGATATCCATGGTGTTGAAGATTTTATCTTTGTTTTCTAGTTGGTGCTCATGTTCCTTTGGTCGTGGGATGAGTTATGAGTTCCTTGAGCCTTGGTTGGACAAATGCTCTGGAAGCCCTGTAACAACTTGGGTTGAGTTACTAATCTTGGAAGCCTTGGTTGGACAAATTATCTAGAGAGATTTATGGGTTGAGTTATTAGTCTTGGAAGCCCTGGTTGGACAAATGTTGTGGAGCCCAGAAATAATTGTGGGTTGAGTTACTTGTCCTAGAAGCCTTGATTGGAAAAAAATCTCTAGAGCCTTGTATAGCCTAGGTAGAGACCAATCTGGTGATTGTTAGTGATGTCCGACTGTGAGATGGAATCATTGGTTGAGAGTTGAGGTGTCTTGGCCTCTGGAAGCCCTATTTTGGTGTTCTTGGTTTATTCCATGAGATCCCACTTTCATGCTTAAAATATGGCACGAGGGTGATTGGTTGAAAGACAGATTTGGTTTAGCCCAAAATATGATCGGGTGGTACGTGGAAGTCCCTAACTTGGTTGGATTTTCATATGTTAATAAGATCTCCTTTTCCTCTGGTATTGAATAAGTAAATTTTCTTGTCATTATGTGGCTTTACTGGTGGTTTCATCATTGATATTTCTTTGCTTATTTGTCGGTTAAAGCATGTTTTATGATAGACTTGAGTTATGGCTCTCATCATGTTTCGATTAGTAGATGAAATGTTAATGAATGCATGACCTAATAGATCGTCTTGTAGCTATTATGAGGAGGAATCATTCCTTCTTGAATATTCTCATATAAGTATGATACCCCTATGTTCAGATGTGTATTTTTAACCTGTACATTAGATGTTTATGATATGTTTGACAGAATGCCTATCATGGTTGGTAAGGTTCAGGTGAATTTTTTTCATTAGTAGACTTAGTTCATTGTTATTTACCATTTTTGTAAGTTTCATGAAGTTATGAGCAGAGGCCTGAGTCCTAGCCCTGAAAAAGTGGCTCGGAATTTGGGGTCGTTGGCATAGAACTGCCTAAAAAAGCATACAGTCACATGGATTCCTCATTGTGAGAGTGACTAGAGGGTCTCAGTTGCATTGAAGGCTTGTCATGGGAGCGACTAGCAATCTAGTTCAGCATAACATCAAGTTGTCTCAAGGGTTGGACACCTGGAGGGGTTGGTTAGCTCTTGAAGGTTATGTAGCTTTTGAGGCAGGTCAGATTGGTCTTGTCTTGTCGGTTCTACTTCCTTAATTGTACATGGGAAGTTGAATCATATCATAGTAACTCTTCATCACATTTTTACCCTGATGAACCAGTTAGCTTGGGTAAATGTGGGAGGAGGGTGTTAAAGAGTGGCTTTTGTTCTCTTTCGGTGATGTATGCTTATTGTTCTCTTTGGGGGATATCTAATGCCACAAAGTGGTATCATAGCATGGTTCAACCCTTGGCTTGGATGGGAAGAATGTGTTTGTCATGCATGCGTGAAGGATGTATATGTGCTTGTTATGTATGCATGGTAGTAGTCATTGTTATAGTTTTGTTATCATGCAGAAGCTGATGATGTTAAGGTTGGGATATGTTTGTAAAGAATGGATGTCAGTTGTGTATGCATTTGTTATGCATGTCAGTGTCTATATATTGTTATGCTTGCATTGTTATGGTTATGGTTATGGTTATGCATGCATATTAAGCTAGATATGCATCGTGAGTTCATTGTATGTAGTTATGTCATCATGATTTTGTTGATATATATGATGTTGATATGTTGTTTGAGATGGGGTAGGAAATACATATCAAAAGGTGAGGTTGCAACATTGGATATCACGGTAAGAGAAGATCACCATACAAGTTTGTATGTTTGGCATGCAGGTATGTTGGTTAATAGTTGTTATAAGCATTATGGTTATGTACATGCATGTTATTATATGGTTGTTACGGTTACATACATGATAGATGCTAGTTAATCAGTGTGGTCATACGCACATGTGTCGGATAGTCATGAATGGTAGTAACTTATGGTTATATGCATTATGGGAATATGCATGATGAGTATGTTCATTGCATTTGATATCAAATGCAATGAACATACTCATCATGCATATGACCATAATGCATATAACAATAAGTTACTACCATTCATGACTATGATACCATCTGTGTATGACCACACTAATTTATATTATATATTATTATAATATAATATATATATAAATTAAATATAATATCATGTTAATTTGGATTGGTCTATGCAGATGATTGTGGCCATGACATTTAGATATGAGTCAATATACTTGTGATATTGTGTCATAGTAATATGGATTGATTGTGCAGATGTGATAGCCTCCCCTGAGATACCTTGAGGTGTGAGTTTTATTATTTCATATGTTTAGTTATCTAATATGATATGTTTACAGGTTGTTTGAATGTTTAAATAATTTCATGATATGAGTATGTGTCTATGATATTTTAGAAAATTATATATTACAGAGCAATGGAACACATAAAATCTATTACAGAAATATTAACATAGAAAAAACATAAAACAAGAGAGACACAGATATACGTGGTTCACCCAGTTTGGGCTACGTCCACGAAGAAACAACTAGTCCTTCCTTTTATATTATCTGGCAAACTGAAGAGATACAACCTACAATAGATCCATTGCAATTCCCTTTTTGCTATCACACAATATTCTCTCTCTTTCTCACTCAGAATACAGATCTACATAGACACAATACAATTCCCTCATATAGAGGGGTTGCCTTCTACAGAAACATAACTTCAACCATCAGATCTCCACCTAATGAACAGCCTAGATTGACTATGAAATTACAACATTTTACAAGGCAATTTGACATCTATTTTTAGCTTCGGGGGAGCTGCCCCTGATCCTCCACTGGGGGGCGGGGGGGGGGCTCCCATAGATCGCAACCATCCCCCCTGTACCCCCCTTACAGTGCAAATATTATGGGTGGTGTTTCCGCAACTTTTCGAATTGGAGTCCAATGCGGTGATACCTTTGAATAAAGAAGATAATTTGGATCCACACCCAACAATCTCCCATTTGGAGACTGATTATAACAACTCTACCACTGCTTCATTTGTTGGACAAATTACTCCATTTTGGACCTGGTTACTTCTCATATTATTCATCATACTTGAAGACCAATTGAAACTGAACAAAATCTCAGTTTCTCCCTAGTTACAACTTTTGTTAACATGTCTGCAGGATTTTGGCTAGTGTGTATATTTTCTAGCTTCAACCATCCATCTTCCAACACTGACCGTATGAAATGGTACTTGAGATATATATGTTTAGTCTTGGAATGAAATGCAGAGTTCTTTACAAGATGTATGGCACTCTAGTTGTCACTGTATAACCTGCCCAACTCATGCTTCTTAACCAATTCATCCAGAAACCTTTGTAACCAAATCATTTCTTTACTAGCCTTTGTAGCAGCAACATACTTTGCTTCCGTTGTTGAGAGTGCAACAACATTTTGTAGTTTTGAAACCCAAATGACATTTTTTCCACCTACAATAGACACATACCCTATTGTGCTCCTCTTATTATCTCTATCACCTACCATATCTGCATCAACATATCCATTTATATCAATGTTTGAACCACCAAAGCATAATGCTTGATTTGTGGTACCTCTCAAATACCTGAGAATCCACTTCACCACCATCCAATGTTCTTTTCCTTGATTGTTCCTTGAGAGATGATATATGTACATATTTAGTTACAAGGTAGCGTTCTTGGCACAACAAGGTAAGATAATTGGTCTATTGTCATATTCATTTATACACTGACAGTTATATGTTTATGGCAGTATGATGCACGGATTCCATGGAAAAAGAGACTTCCATGAAATCTTGAAGAAATATTGGGTTGAGATTTCCCTTGGAAGCATTGGAAACCATGGGGTTGAGTCATGTTGTTTTTTTCTAGTTTGTGTAACAACCCTAGTGAAAATTCCATGTAATAAAAGTTAAAAACAATAACCATAGTTGATGGGACACTTATTCCAAGAGGAATGTTAGACAAGACATCCTAAGGGGTGTTCATTTAGTTGTTTATGGGTAAGGAAATTGGGAAAGGAAATGGTTAAGGCTTTGGAAAGGAAAAATGGCATTTTTAGCACATTTATTTATGAAAATAATGGAAATTAGGAGAAAAAGGAGGTGAAATGTCACAGGTTACATGTGAGGAGGAAAATGAAGGAAAATAATGGAAAATGAAGAGAAAAGAGGCCTCATTCATAAAAAGGATTTTGAGGATCAGTTGGTGACCTTTTGTTATTTGAGTTTTGGAGCTCTCTCATTAATCTCTCTCTCTCATACTCTTGGACACTTAGAGTTTCTTGGAGCACTTTGGCATTAGATAAAGAAAGGAAAAGAAGGCAAAAGGAAGAAAAGATCAAGCAAGGAAAGGCGGGATCAAGCAACTACAGTAGGCTTCATTGCAGGTATCGACTTGCATGTGTATTTTCCTTGCTAAACTTGGCATGCATGGGATTGCATGTGTTTCTTTTCTACCATGGCATGGGTTTTTCTAGGTGTGACTAAGTATTTTCAACCTAGCCTTGTCATTTCCTGATCATTTTAATGAGATAGGTTCTCTCATTCAGTTTATGTGGGATGGTCAGATTGGATTCGAAGTTGAGTGTGGTGGATCTCCGAATTGAAAATCACATGGTCTGAGTGGTCCCTGAACTGGATTGAGGATCATGAAGCCACTAGCCTAGTAACCCCTAAACCAGGTTGTGGGTTGCAGTAAAGCCAGATTGTGTGCCTCAGTGGGCCTAGGAATACTTGTTGGTGAATGGCCAGATATATGGTAAATCCAAGAGGTGGATTTTCTCTCTATTGGGCATGGTGGTCCCGGTATGGGATGCACAGTAAAGCCTAGAGAGTATGTCTCAGTGTAGGACCTAATGATCCCTGGGTTAGACTGTGGAGGCATGGTAAAGCCCGAGAGACTAGGAGGAACTCAAATTCCTCACGTTGTAGGCAGAGAACTCTAGTGGAATCCATGTTTATTGGTGTCTTTTATGTGTTCTATGAGTCCCACATTCATGCTTGGAATATCACACAAGGGTAATAAGCTGAAGAGAGACTTGGCTCATCTAATCTATGGTCGGTTGTAACGTGGTATTCCCATCTTCAGTTGGTTCATTGCATTCATTAATGAGGAATCCATTCCCTTCATTTTTTGTGTAAATGTATTGATGTATATGTGGATTTTGATGGTTGATATGTTTATGGTATTTATGTTACTATTATGTTGGTTATATGTATATTTTATGACATCGTCTATGTATGGATCTCACCATGTTTTTCCTTGTATATGAATGGATAATTTATCTATGACCTAATAAAGGATAATTTAGAAATTGACATGAGGGAACAATGGTTCATAGAGATTCTCATATAAGTATGAAATACCTGCACTTAATTTTGTTGTTTACACCTGTAGGTTACATGTTGATGATGTGTTTGAAAAAATGCCATTCATGGCTAGTAGGGATTTGGTTATGGTCTTGTTTAGTTTATTGCTTTTGCATCATTTTTTCCTTGTATTTTTATTGATTCTAAGCTATCACTACATTCTGAGCAGTGGCCTTGGCTCTGGTCCTAAAAAAGTGGCTTAAATCCCAGGTTCATTGGCACAGAACTGGAAATTTTTGTCTTTGGTTACTGCCAGGCAAGCCTATGAAGAGACTTTAGGTTTCTAGTCGCTCCCTTGACCATATCATGAGAGCAACTATGGCCTAAGAGATCCAAAATAGCAGTGGACCCTATGGACAGGTTTCTTGAGTGGTTGACTTATCTCTTAAGGGCTCTATTGATGATGTTGGATAAATGTGTGTGATGTTTCGTCGATTTCACTTCCTTAAGTTCACATAGGAGGTCGAATCTCATCATAGTAGCCTCCTGTCTCATGCTTACCCCGGTTGGCATGGCTACTTGGGTGGTGTGGGAAGATAGATTTAGAGAGTGGTATCAAAGAATGGTTTCAACTCTCGAACCTGATGGGCAATGTGTGTTGATCATGCATTCATGTCAGTTTCATGTGTCTCTTACACTTGCATTCCATGTGCTTATTGCATTGGCTTGATGATTTATTATGGTTGTAGTATGGTTGTTATGGAGAATTTGATATTGATCTTTTAGAGTATATTTGTCGTGAGTATATTTCTTGTTGCATATGGATTATATGTCGCTTACATGTTGATTTTATGACACCTACTTATATCCTTGTATGGTAGGTTACATTCTTGAATATGTTGATTACATGTATTGGTCTTGTAGGTTGGTTATAAGAATTGATCACTTATGTTAGACTACATGTGTTTATGTGTATGTGTAGTTGATTAGGCATTGCTTATGCATGCTTTTGGTTGCATGTGGCAATGTGTACAATGGAGAAATGGTTGTTGTCATGCATGAGGTCATAGCATGCATTGTTGGTATGGCCTTGCATCGGTGACTAGACCCTATCTATAGTGATGTTTATGTATTGATACATTTATTTTTGTATGTCTATATGTTGTTATGATTATGTTATACATGTATCACGTTGATTTGGTGATCTTGTAGACAAGGTATCCTCCCTGGGCTATACTAAGGTACGTCGATTTATTGTGATTTGGTTTATCTAACATACTATGCATTATAGGAAGAAATATCAAATGGCTAGCAAGATGGTTAACTACAACGACTCTCCCTATGAATCCGAAGAGCAATATGGTGTTGGGAATCCTTCCAATTTGGAAGCTAAACTAAGGATCTTAAAGGAAGAGATAAGGAGTTGTAAGGTAGATAATGACCAGATCATACAGGCACAAGAGAAGCAAGTAGAGGTTAATGCTATACTTCTTTAGAGTTTATCGGAATTGCAATGACAAGGGACACTTCGAATTAGCCATGGACATGAGGATGGAACTAATGGGGCATATGGAAATAGGTATCCTAGTAGATACAGGTTAGATAGATCTAATACAGTGAGAGATGGTAGGTTGGTGGACACTCCGGATAGGAGGCGCGATGAGTATAGGTACTACTCTAGTTCGGGTTCTAAAAAAATCATGATCATCATCGCTATCATCCTTACAGGAGGAATGATAGGGATACTTGCCGAATGAATTCAAGAAAGCAAAACCACCTACTTTTGATGGAGATGTGAAGAAGATAGAAGATGCAGAGGCTTGGACACTTGGGATGAACAAATTCTTTGAGTTCAATGAATACATAGATAACATGAAGGAAAAAATAGTTATCTTAAACTTGAAAGGTAAAGTAGACATCTGGTGGGAAGATGTTAAGTGGGTCAGAGATATCAAGATGGATGACTTGAGTTGGTGAGAGTTCAAGAGACTTTTAAGGAAGAAGTACTTGTCAGAGAGGTACTATGATAGTAAGGCTAAAGAATTATATGAGCTAAAGATGGGATCAATGACAGATGAAGAGTACACTACCAAGTTTCTAGAGCTATTGAGGTATATATCGTATCTTACTGATGAGAAGGCTAAAGTTTAGATATTTGTCAGTGGTTTTCCATTATCATTTAGAGATAGGATTAAGTATGATGAGCCCCGGTCACTTGAGGAAGTCATTGGGAAATTGAATCATTGATATGAGCAGTCAAAGCATAAGAATGAATCTCAGCATGGACGGAAGGGAAAAGGCAAAAGTAGAGGTAAATGGAAGCCTAAGAGGACAAGGCCTCAGAATGCAAATGGGAAAGAAAATGTGGCATTGCAAAAGATATTTAATGCAGCTAGATAGGGACATGGGTCACAACAACAATAGCAACAACATAGAGGTGAGGGAAATATTTGGTTGGAATGTTGGACATGTGGTGAGGAACATGAGAGATTGTCTGCAGCATTAGGGTGGAAAGCCTAAGATATACAGTGCATGGGAGGCATAGACTATTGGGGATTTTTTCTAGATTATTCCACGTATCTATACAGTAGTGGAAAATAGGTAGGCAGAACACCAGGCATTTATCATTGAGATGGATGGTAAGCTTTGTGATCAAGTTATTTCTATTTTGATTGACCTTGGATCTAAGTATAGATATGTTAGTCCTGACTTGGTGGATAAGTGTGGTTTGAGTAAGGAATTGCATGTAGAGTCTTGGTTAGTATAGTTGGCTATAGGTACAAAGAAGTGAGTTCATCATTGGGTAAGAGCTTTTTCATTTGACTTGAATGGTATGCCTACTATAGCACTTTTAAATGTATTACTGTTGGGATCATACAATATGTTTTTTGGCATGGATTGGTTCTATCTTCATAGAACCAAGGTAGACTGCTATGACAAAGATATTGAGAGTGTTGATGACAATGGGGAACCAAGAGTCTTGCAGTGTAAGAAGAAAGTCACATCAGTTAGGATGGTGACAGTTATGCAAGCAAATCGTAATCACATAAAAGGGTGCAAGCTATTTGTAGTACACATTTATATTGATAAGGGTAAGGAGGTTGAGGATGTAGATGTGTTGAGAAGGTACCCAGTATTGCAGAAATTTTAGGATGTATTTCTTGAGGACATTACAGAGTTACCACCTCACAGAGAGGTATACTTTTCTATTAAGTTAGTGCCAGGGACAGCTCCAGCATCAAAAGTACCTTACAGGATGAGCACACCTAAGTTGGTTGAGTTAAAGTTGCGGTTTAAGGAAGTGTTGGATAAGGGATACATTAATCCAAGTTTATCATCTTGGGCCACACCAGTCTTATTTGTGAGGAAGAGAGATGGTACTCTCAGATTATGCATTGATTATAGGAAGTTGAATAAAGTGACCATCAAGAACAGGTACTTGTTGCTGAGGATTGATGACTTGTTTGATCAGCTGAAGGGAGTAGCAGTGTTCTCCAAGATTAACCTAAGATCTGGATGCCATCAGGTATGCATCAAAGAGGAGGACATTTCCAAGACTACGTTCAGGACTAGGTATGGACATTATGAGTTTGTTGTTGTTCCATTTGGCTTAACTAATGCTCCAACTACATTCATGTGTTTGATGAATAGTGTGTTGCGTCCATATTTGGATAGGTTTGTTATTATGTTCATTCATGATATACTGGTATATTCTAAAATGAGGAAGAGCATGTTAATCATTTAGCAGCAGTGTTCAGGTTGTTGAGGGAGCATCAATTCTATGCTATGCTCAACAAGTGTAGTTTCTTTCAGAGTGAGGTACACTACTTGGGGCATGTTTTCTCCAAGGAGGGAATTGCAGTAGATCCCAAGAAGATAAGGGTCGTCATAGAGTGGGTAGCTCCTAAGAGTGTGGATGAGGTAAGATCTTTCATGGGTCTAGCAGGCTATTACAGGAGAATTGTCAGGAAATTCTCGCAGATTACTTATCCTATCACATCATTGCAAAGGAAAGGTAATAAGTTCAAGTGGATAGAGGAGTGTGAGGCTAGATTTGAGTAGCTTAAGCAGTTTTTGACACATGCACCAGTGCTACAGATTGCCTATCTGACAAAGAGTTTGTGGTATGCACATATGCTTGCAAGAGAGGACTTGGTGGACTCCTTATGTAGGATGGACAAGTAGTATGTTATGAGTCCCAAAAACTAAATGATCACGAGCAGAACTACCACACACACGATCTTGATTTAGCAATGATCATCGTGCATTAAAGATGTGGAGACATTATCTTCTTGGCAGTAAGTTTTTACTTATGAGTGATCATATTTGGTTGAGGTATTCGTTTGACCAACCGAATCTGAATTCTAATCAGGCTAGATGGTTAGCCACGATCAGCGAGTTTGATTTTGAGATCAAATACATAAAAGGTAAAGAGAAAAGGTGGAAGATGCTCTTAATAGATGGGTACAAGTACATCACTTGGAAGCTATGAGCTCCTACAGGACAGACTTACAGGATAGGATCTTGTAGGCAGGTTAGTAGGATGTCAGGTATATGGAGATTGTCTCTAGGTTATAGTAGGATGCTAGTACAGGCACATGTACAAATAGAAGTACAAGCATAGGTATAGGTACAAGTACAGGTGCAGGTGCAAGTGCACAGGGTATGGATTATTATCTTACAACAGATGGATTGGTCAGGTTCCGAGACATGTTATATGTACTAGATAGCAGTGAGCTCAAGAAGGTGATCTTGAGGGAGTTTCATACAAAACCTTATTCAGGTCACCCAAGTTATTAGAAGACACTGACAGCAGTGAATAAATTCTACTATTGGCTGAATTTGAAGAGGGATGTAGTAGAGTTTGTGGTGAGGTGTTTCAACTATCTGTTGGGCAAGGGATTCCCCCCGAGGCAAGTTTTGGGGTTTAAAGCCCAAGTTTTCACTAAGTCCGATGTAAAGACTTTGTGATTTATGGGTGCGGAGCGCAAAGTTGTAATTAAGTCATACGGTTGTCTGCCCTTACTTTTTTAATGTAATGTTGGCTTGAGAGTTCTACCCATGGTCCGCGAACTATGGGATTGTATAAATAGAGCGAGGCTCTAAGTGTAAAGAGACATCTAAGAAGATAGAAGATCTAATGATGAAGCATTGAGTCTAAGGGTAAAGTCGAGTCCTTGGATAGTAGAGTAGGAGAAGGCTCTATAGCTGAGTGTGCAGAGGTCTAGAAGTACACAACTAAGTGCGCAAATCCCTACAGCTGAGTGCGCAGGGCAAGTTGAGTCTGTAACTGATTGAAGCATTAATAAAGAGAAGCTTTACATTATTTATGTGTATATTTTCATGTTTTATGCATTGAAATATATTGGATATGAATTGAAAGTTTACTATTTATTTGTTGTGTGATATTATATGAATGTGTTGAATAAGTGAATATAAGATAAAGTATCTATTTATGTGAAGATAACTCATTTCTTGAAGATGATAAACAAGATCCACGGTGTAACTTGGGGAGATAGCGCAGATCGTTGCTTTAGCAGCACAAAGGCTTCGCAGGTCAGGAAAGTGTGAGAAGTAATCTCCACAAATGTATTCACAGTTGGATTAAACCAACCCCTCAAACATCTCAAGGGTGCATAAACTTAGTTCCAGTATCCCCCCATACTACTTCGGTTGAGACCTCAGTCCACGTTCCACGTGTTGTTGCCAAAAGGGCCAGTAGTACAGGGATTTGTTGGATTGAGGGGCCTTGAACCAAGTTTGGAGTTATTTAGCCAAACTCACCACGCATGCTGAGGCCCAAGAGAGATAAGCAACCCATGGTTCTGGTGCACATGTCCCCTCGAAACTCGTTGAGAATTAAATTGACCATGGAGGAAATAAGGAAAGCATTTAATTTGGAAACCGATGAGGAGGAAGACCTTGAGGACATCCTGATCGAAGAGGATGACGACAAACACATGGAGGAAGAAACCGAGGGCACGCACCCTCTAACCAGGCTGCCCTCGTATGTTCCTCTACAAAAGGGGAAGGTAAAGGTGCCCAAGGACCTAGATGAGAGCAAGAGCTCTCTACAGAGTTCTCTGCTCCCTGATGATATCACTTTTGAAGGAGCGCACCTGGGACAAGTTTCAAGTTTCAAGTTCGAAGATTGGGATCTCACCGACCACTATAAATTCCCTCACTTGGTGACTACATAGCTAATGAAGCCGAAGCAAAACACCGTGGTGTGAGTCATAGAGTTGGAGCCACGCAAGTGATTGTAGGGAGTCGAAAAGGTAGGGTTGTTGAACCTACTCTAGGTGTTGCATTATCATTGTGCCCCAGTGACTATATTCATCATCAGGCAGCTGCTCTACCTAGTGCATGATGGGTGTTTATGGCTAGAGAATCCCATCCCCATCATGAACCACCTAATCCATAGAATTACCCGACTCCCTTGTAAAGGGGAAGACCCAGCAGACATTTCGAAAGGTAAAAGAAGTGATTTGGCCATTGCAGAGACCATGAAAAAGAAATACAAGTTGGAGAAGAAAAAGAGGGGCTATGCAATCTCCAATATCAATAACAAGGCAATTAGAGTTGTGACTCAGATACTAGCAGGTAAGTTCATGTGGAAGTGTTGCATAGATGAGGTGTCCACGCCGATGGTTGCACTTTCCAAGCAATGCATAGAGGGGGTCCATTTTAACTGGTCCAAATTCTTGTGCAAGGAGTTCTTGGAGAATTTCCATGAGGCATAGGAACAGGGGAAAACCTTCCACTATGGATGGCATATGTTGTCCATAGTGCCGGTGGCTGGGGAATTTCCTGATGATAGCTAGTTCCCCACAATTGCGATGGATCTTTCAGATGCTACGAAGTACGCTTCGTTGTGGGCCACTAAAGACGTGAACCGGATCTGAGATAGTAAGATATTCTAGGTGTTCGTGGAGATGAACATCATAATGGGGATTAACCGCAAGCCGTGGTTATCACCCATTGTCTATAACATCTTACAAAGCTTCGCAAAGTTCAAGGCAGACTTCCACCACGTCTACATTAGGGCTCACAAGGACCCCATGAAGAAGTGGAATTAACTGCCATACCTAACCACAGATAATGTTATCTTCGACATACTTGAGGCATGGCTGCCAAAGTGGCATGCTCCAGCCAACTCCATGACAAAACCAAAAAATTCTGCTACACAACGAAAGAAGGAGGAGACAGAACTGTGGATGGCGTAGTTGGCAAAGAAGAGAAGAAAAGAGGCTACAGTAGAAGCACAAAAGATAGCAGAGAAGGAGCGCATGGGCCAAAAGACACCTTCGCCTGAGTAGGAACAATAAATGGAGACAGAGACAGAGGAGGGTGGTGTGGACCTACAAATAGCGACGACACAGTTAAAGCACTAGTGCCCGAGAGAGTAGGTGGGGCCGTGAAAGAGGTCAAAATCATCTAAGACTTCTTTCAACTCGATCACCCTCACTGAGGGAGATCTGCATGATATAGGAGAGACGGTGTGCGAAGTCACCATGGAGGCCCTCTAAAAGTTGGCAGAGGAGATTCAAATTGTGTTGGGGGGCCTCCAAGCACAGATTCAAGAGTTGCAAGTGCGCACTCCCCGAGCTGGTACTCTCTCGACCAGCCTCGCAGTAGGAACGACCATGACTAAGGAAATGTTATGTGCCTGCACAATCAATGCAATAGCACTGCCAGGGGGGCACTGGTTATAGAAAACAAGGCCGATAAGCCCACGGTCAGTGCATTGAGAAGGGTAGGAATCAACATGGCTGGGCTCCCTCGGGAGATGCTCTATGTCCTATAGGATGGAGTGATTGTAGAACTACGGGCTAGGGAGGGCCACGTGCTACAGGTGTTGAGTGAACAAAGAATCAACATGGACCAACTGAGCCTACAGTGTGACAAGGTTGTGGCGCAAAACCAACAGATGGTGTATATGGTTGAGGAAGCCTACCAAATGGTCCCTGAGTTGGCCATCCCAGCCGAGGCACCAATAGAAGCGCGCATCCAGAGGTTAGCAGCAAGAGTGTGTGAGGCACAAGAAGAGATGGCCAAGGTTCAGCTAGAGCTGAACCTTCAGATAGCATAGTTACAGTTGAAGGTGCAACCTTCAACTCCTCCAGAGGAAAGGGAACAGCGGGCCAATGCCATTACATCATGGATGGAGAAGATCAACAGTGTAGAGAAGGACTGCACCAAAATGTTGGTAGAGTCATTTGAGGTCCTCACCACTCTGCAGGAGGACCTGAATATACAGTGCTTAGAGACAAAGGTGCATAAGCTACAGCAACAGTATGACAATGTCAAGGGGACCATGCAAATGGTGGCCCTCACACAGAGGCTCGCGTGAATGCAACAAGCAAAAGGGCTTAAGAGCAAGTAGACGCAGCGTGACACAGAGAAGTGGTTTTGAAGGCACATGTCCATCCTTGGATCGATGAGGCCTTCGTAATCATAGCAAAAATTGAAGGAAAGCTCGTGCAGATGCAAGGGACTCGGGAGTAGATACAGGGAAGCAGTTCAAACACTACAGTCTCTAAACAATGCATCAGGAGATACAGCAGGTAGCTGCTCAGTGCGTTGTCGACCTTGCAGCAGTCTGAGTAGAGTTGGGAGGTCTCCATGCAAAGATCTCCACATTGATAGAGTGACTCAAGGGCGAGCCACAATGTTTGTGTTGGGGGCCTATTGGGTGCGGGATCCCCCCAAGGCAATTTTTGGGGTTTAAAGCCCAATTTTTGACTAGGTCCGATGTAAAGACTCTACGATTTGTGGGCACGGAGCGTGAAGTTGTAATTAAGTCATAGGCTTGTCTGCCCTTTCTTTTGTAATGTAATCTCGACTTGAGAGTTCTACCCATGGTCCGCGGACCATGGGATTGTATAAATAGAGTGAGGCTCTAAGTGTAAATAGACATCTTAAAAGATAGAATATCTAATGATGAAGCATTGAGTCTGAGGGTAAAGTCGAGTCTTTGGGTAGTAGAGTAGGAGAAGGTTCTGCAACTCAGTGCGTAGAGGCCTAGTAGTCTGTAGCTGAGTGTGTGGACCCCTGCAACTGAATGCGCATGGCAGGTTGAGTTTGTAACCAATTGATGCATTAATAAAGAGAAGCTTTACATTATTTTGTGTATCTTTCATGTTTTATGCATTGAAATATATTGGGTATGAATTGCAAGTTTATTGTTTATTTGTTGCACGAACTTATATGAATGTGTTGAATAAGTGAATATAAGATAAATTATTTGTTTACATGAAGATAAATCACTTTTATAAGAAGATAAACAAGATCCATGGTGTAACTTGGGGAGATAATGCAGATTGTTGCTTTAGCAGCACGAAGGCCAGTACAACAGAGGGTGAAGGCCTCACAGGTCAGGAAAGTGCGTGAAGCAACCTACGGAAAGGTATTCACAATTGGACTAAATCGACCCCTTAGACATCTCAAGGGTGTGGAAACTTGGTTCCAGAATCCCCCCATATTGCTTCAGGTGAGACCTCAATCCGCACTCTGTGGGCTATTGTCGAAAGGGCCAATAGTAAAAGGATTTGTTTGGCTAAATAACTCTAAACCTAGGTTAGGATCCCTCAAGCCAACACCGTCAATGAGTGAAAGTAGAGTGTAAACATCCAGGTGGACTATTACATCTTATTGCAATTCCAAAGTGGAAATGGGAGGTTATTTCCATGGATTTCATAACAGGGTTGTCGAAGACAATGAAACAGCATGATTCCATTATGGTCATTGTGGATAGGTTAACAAAGGTTGCACACTTCATTCTGGTGGAGTCTACATTCTAAGTTAGTGATGTGGCATAGGTATTCATCAGAGATGTGGTTAGATTGCATGGTGTTCCGAAGAAGATTGTGTCAAATAGGGATGTGAAGTTCACTTCCAAGTTTTGGAAGGAGCTATTTGCAGTTTTAGGCACAGAGTTGGCCTTCAGCACATATTATCATCTACAAATAGATGAAAAGACAGAGAGGGTCAACAGGATATTAGAGGACATGTTGAGGATGTATGTGATGCATCAACAAAGGAAGTGGGAAGAGTATCTCCCTTTGGTAGAGTTTTCATACAACAATCGTTATCAGGGGTCATTGAGGATGAGTCATTTTGAGGCTTTGTATGGGTGAAGTTGTAAAACTCACATTATTTGGAGTGATTTGGTTAGTAGGGTATTGGTTGGACAAGATATGTTGGCAGACATGGAATAGGAAATGCGGGTGATCAAGAATGATCTAAAGGCATCACAGGATAGGCAGAAGAGTTATGCAGATAGGAACAAGTTGTTTAAAGAGTTCCAGGTTGGGGAAAAGGTGTACTTACGCATCAAACCAAAGAAGAGTTCCTTGTAGATTGGATCATGCGCCAAGTTGGCACCACGATTTTGTGGACCCTTTTGTATCATTGAGAGGATTGGACCAGTATCCTATCGACTTACATAGCCTTCGACAGTGAAATTCCATGATGTTTTCCATGTATCATTGCTTAAGAAGTATGTTAAGGATGTTGATCATGTAATTGACTGGTCTATATTGCAGGTGGAACCAGATGGATAATTCTAGCCAGAGCCTCAGTTTATATTGCAGAAAAATTTGTTCATGCTCTGGAACAGAGCAATCGAGCAAGTTAAAGTGCAATCGAAGCACTTTGGGCCCAATGAAGCTACATGGGAGATGAAGGATCAGATGTGGACTATGTATCCTTCTTGTTTTCTAGTTGAGGAAAAGAAGCTTCGATATGGTGGTTTGGTATATACTTTATGGTGGTTGGTATATCCTTTATGGTGGTTTGATATGTACTTTATGGTGGTTTGGTATATGCTTTATGGTGGTTTGATATGTGCTTTATGGTGGTTTGGAATATGCTTTATGGTGGTTGAAATATGGTTTGATATATGTTTTATGATGTTTTGATATATGCTTATATATGGTGTTTAGTATATGTTTTAATATATGTTTTGGTGCATGATTTGGTATATGATTTTGATAAATATTTTGATGATCTTGTTATATATACATATGTGTATGGATGTAAACATTGCCTTGAGCTATGTTATAAAGCTCCACTATGCAGTATGGGTGTTATGTCACTATGATTATGTTATCATGTTACTATGCTATTGTGTGTTTATGTTATCATGATTTTATGATGTCATGTGGGTTGGCACTCAGTGGGATGATCATTGTAAATATTGTAATGAGATGTGTTATAAAGCTCCACTTTGTGGTATGTTATCATGTTGTCATGATGTTGTGTTTTGAGAAGGTATTTCATTGTAAAGAATACATCAAGTTGTGTTATAAATCTCCATGAGAAGCATGTATTTTTCAAATGGGTTGTTGAGGTATATGTGTGATTGAACACCAAGGATGGTGTCCCCCAAGGTGGAGGGTTCTGTAACAACCTTGGTGAAAATTCAATGTAATAAAAGTTAAAAATAATAACCACGATTGATGGGACACATCTTCCAAGCTGAATGTTTGGCAAGACATCCTAGGGGGATGTTCATTTGGTTGTTTATGGCTAAGGAAATTGGCAAAGGCAATGGCTAAGGCTTTAGAAAGGAAAATTTCCATTTTTGGCACATTTATTTATGAAAATATTGGAAATTAGGAGAAAATGGAGGTGAAAGGTCACAGGTTACATGTGAGGAGGAAAATGAAGGAAAATAATGTAAAAGGAACAAAATAGAGACCTCATTCATAAAAAGGGTTCTGACGATCAGTTGGTGACCTTTTGTCAGTTAATTTTTGGAGCTCTCTCATTAATCTCTCTCTCTCTCTCTCTCTCTCTCTCTCTCTCTCTCTCTCTCTCTCTCATACTCTTGGACACTTAGAGTTTCTTGGGACACTTTGGCATTGGAGCAAGAAAGGAAAAGTAGGCAGGAGGAAGCAAAGATCAAGCAGCGAAAGTTAGGATCAAGCAGTTATAGTAGGCTTCATTGAAGGTATTGACTTGCATGTGTATTTTCCTTAATAGACTTGGCATGCATGGGATTGCATGTGTTTTTTTCTACCATGGCATGGGCTTTTCCAAGTGTGATAGTAGTTTCAACCTAGCCTTGCCATTTCATGATAGTTTTGATGAGATGGGTTCTCTAATTCGATTTATGTGGAATGGCTAAATTGGATTCGAAGATGAGTTGGGTGGATCTCCAAATTGAAAAACACATGGCCTGAGTGGTCCTTGAATCAGACTAAGTATCATGAATCCATTAGACCGGTAACCCCTAAACCAGACAATGGGTTGTGATAAAGCCAAATTGTGTGCCTTGATGGGCCTAAGAATCCTTGTCGGTGAATGGTCGGATATATGGTAAAGCCAAGAGGTGGATTTTCTCTTTATTGGGCCTAGTGGTCCCAAGATGGGATGAATAGTAAAGCCTAGAGAGTCTGTCTCAGTGTAGGGCCTAGTGATCCCTAGATTGGACTGTGGATGCATGGTAAAGCCCGAGAGACTAGGAAGCACTCAAATTCCTCACAGTGTAGGTGGAGAACTCCAGTGGCATCCATGTTGATTGCCATTTTTGATGTGTTGTATGAGCCCCACATTCATGATTCAAATATGGCATGGGGGTGATTGGCTAAAGAGAGACTTGGCTCAGCCAATCTATGGTCGGGTGGAAAGTGGTATTCCCATCTCTGATTGGTCCTGTCAGGCCAGGAGTAACTCCAGAAAACTGATTCATTTATTCATTAAGCCAGCTATCTATTATATACATGAATGTGATTGTTCAGTTCATCTTCTCGATGATTGTTCACATTAAATTCCCCCAATCACTGAGGATTAGGTGTCAACATTCCCCCCCTTAATCTGAAGGGATGTTGGTGAGTCCAAGCATCGTTCTGAATCTTTCAAGCTTTTCTCTTCCAAGCGCTTTGGTGAAGATGTCTGCAATTTGCTCATTTGTGGAACAATGGAGGAGATGGATTGTTTTGGCCTCAACATGATGTCGGATCAAATGATATTTAGTATTGATGTGCTTTGTACGATCATGGAACTTTGGGTTCTTGGCCAACTTTATTGCAGAGGTGTTGTCAATCATGAGTGGAGTTGATTGTACTTGTTTCACCTGCAAATCTTCAAGAATTTTCCTGAGCCACATAATTTCTTTCGTTGCTTCAACTGCTGCCACGTATTCTGCTTCTGTTGTGGAATCTGCTGGAACTGAATGTTTGCGTGATCTCCAAGAGACAGCTCCTGATCCAAGACTCATAGCATATC